>JADLZL010001291.1:0-75627 GCA_015844335.1 Chrysopogon serrulatus
TTATCTTCTCCATAGTAGAGCATCTCCCAGAGTTTTATAAAATTCACTTGCTATATGTTATGTTTTTGCAACTTATTAATTTATTTGGCAAGTAAAAAAAAACTCTACTATATTGGTATTTTCACTTGATAAACTTAAAAAAGTAGGCCCGCCTCGATTCTAAATTGATTATGCCCCGGGCGCGTCGTTCCTTCTCCCTAGCGCCCGCGAATTTCATCGTGATCGGCCATGACGTTCTTTCCCCTCACGCCGTCTTCACCACTCAGAAGAATGTAGGACAAAAACTCTAAAAAATGGAAAAAGTCTAAAAAAAACCCCAACTATTAACATTGGTGTACTTTATACCTTGAACTATAAAACCGGTATTATTGTACACCGAACTTTTGAAACCGGTGCAAATAACACCCTCGAGACAGATTTGGAGGGTGGTTTTGCTACTGATAACATGGTTTTGTCTTTTTCTTTTTTATTTATTTTGGCTAAATCTTTGAAAAATCATAGTAAATCACAAAAAATTATAAAATAGAAAATCTAATTTTGTTGGACTCCACATTAGTAAATCTACACAGTGAATATATAATATACTATATTTTAGTACAAAGTTTTTGCTATAATTTTAGACCTATATTTTTTTTGTAATTAAATGGAATAATTCATAACCATCACTTTTGTGGTCGAATTTGGTGAAATTTTTATGGTGAGCTTATTATAATATGCTTGAACTATAGTAAAAAATTTATAATTATTGGATCATATATAACTTAGTTATAGATTTATTTAGGTTTATAATTAGATTTATGCTTGTTAAATATAAATAAATATATAAATGATCCAATAATTATAAAATTTTTACTACAATTCAGGCATATCATAATAAGCTCACCATAAAAATTTTACCATAATTCGACCATGGAAATTATGGTTATGAATTATTTCCATTTAATTATAAAAAATATAGGTCTAACATTACAGCAAAAACTTTGTACTAAAATATACTATATTATATGTTCACTGTATAGATCTACTAATGTGGAGTCCAACAAAATTAGATTTTCTATTTTTTGATTTTTCTGGGATTTACTATGATTTTTAAAGTTTCATTTAAATAAATAAAAAAAAAAAAAAGACAAAGCATGTTACTGTAGCAAAACCACCCTCCAAAACCTTCCCTGTGGTGTTATTTGCACCGGTTTCGAAAGTTCAAGGTGTACAATACCCGGTTTTGTAGTTCAAGGTATAAAGTGCACCAACGTTAATAGTTGGGGGTGTTTTTTAGACTTTTTCCTAAAAAAAATTACAGAAAGATAGAAACGTCAAGATCTTTCCCCTTCACTATGGCACCAATTAATTTATTTTGGAAAAACAGTACATGATCAAAAAAAAATTCAGGATCAAACATAGGTAGCCTACTATCAGATCAGCCCTAGTTCAGATCAGCCCTAGTTCAGATCAAGAAAGAATGAACACATAGTTCGGCATGAAACCCTGAACCCTTGCATTCACTGAATACCAACGATACATGATCTATCAGATCAGCCCTAGCAGATGTCAATTACACTACATGCATGGGCATGAGAACGGACTGATGGATGGCCTGGTCGAGTACCTGATGGATGGCCTGGTCGAAGAGGAGACGGCGGCGCGCGGGAAGACTTTCCTGGCGACCTTCCTTGTCGGCTTCACGGAAAGACAACTCATTGGTCCGTCCTTCGTCTTCCTCGCACCAGGTTTCGTCGAAGGAGACGGCAGCGAGAACTTGCAGGCGCACACGCGCGCGGGAGAACTCGGCCTGCTCTTCTTCTAGGACGGGAAGAGGAATATCGCATGGGAGGAGAATTTCGGGGCATATGTATTTCGCGTGCGCGGGACGAGGCAAGGTCGCGCGGGACACGGGCTGCCGAGCGACGAATTTCGCGATAGCAACTCAGATATGCGCTCGCAAATCTCCGCAGTACAGGCCTCTAGATAGCAAGTTTGTAAATTTAGCAAGTTCATATAAGGAGATATTGGAGAGGGAATTTTAAGCTTTTTCCAAACTAGGAAATATGCCCGTGCGTTGCAATGAGAGACACAAAGTTATTGATATCTCCCCCCTCTCCCATTCATTGTATTTCTGATCTTTCATATAAGTTGGCCAAGAGTTTGTTGCCGATATGTTAGGCTGGGATTAATTTGTCGGTAGTGATTACGATGAGAGTTCTATGCTAATTTTTCATGTTGCACCCTTCGATAGATATTGCACCAGTACATGTATATAACTTAAGAGTATATTTATGTATACCGATCTCGATAACAAGCTGTTAAAAATTACTTAGGGTTTGAAAGCTAAAAAGGATTGGGATACCTAATCTTAGACTTATATTAGTAGATCCTTGAGTTTACCTTCTCATTACAGATGAGGAAGTCATTAGGCTTTAGGTGCAAGGACTTTTATAGTCTTATCTATTTGGAGCAAGCCCTGGCACAGAGATCGAGTCAAGGAAGGTGTGTATCCCTAGTTGTACAGTTGTCGTTAGCGTCCACCTGGCAAAGGTGACTCCATCCTTAGTCAACCTACTGGTGATGGTCATTGATGAGATCGGAAAAGGAGACATGGGGCGGCGGCCTTCCCATTAGTCCTGTGCTTTGGTTAGATTGGGTGTTTAAGGTTTGATGTGGCAAAAGGGCCTATAGCCTAGTGGTTATAGAGCCTCAGTAGCACCATGAGTCCTGGGTTCGACTCTCCGTGAGAGCAAATTCTTGAAGGATTTAATGGCATATTGTGCTTTCATTAGTAGGCAACGTTTCTGTTGACAGCGATACACCTGTGGTGACTTCGTCAATCTCGAGAATTTGCCAGCTCGGTCTTCGAAGGTGCTTATAGAGGTAGAGTTTGCGTGTGTTCATTCATAGGGTGAATTTGCGTGTGTTTTGAGCGTAATCTCAAGGATCTACCGGCTCGGTCTTCGGAAGTGCTCACAGAGATAGGGTTTGCGTGTGTTTGTTCATAGGGATGAGTGTATATGCATTGTGAGCATCTACGTTATACTGTGTAATCTCCAAAAAAAGGGTTTGATGTGGCTAACCTCTCTCGTTTGCATCAACTGCTGAGACAGTTAGGGAACCTTCTCCTTGCTAAGATTATCCCAACACAAACTATTCAAGATCTCAGTTTACAATTTGATCCATCATCTAAAACAAGTGCAACTATAATTGCTAGTTTTGTGTGAAAAAGATAAGTGCAATAGTGACATGAAGTGTATACCCTTCCTTTTTTTGGAAGCGCTAATGGATCGCATACCTATATTGTTTTTTATTTTACTTTCTTTTTCTCATTTATTATGTACTCTTGATTTTTGTTAAGTGGAAAAATACAATTACTTTGAAAAATAGGAAACCGTCGCCTTATGTCTCTAGCGCTAAAAGGGTTGAAACCGAAAAAGGGAAAAAATGATAGCTTCATCCATGACTTTGAAGAATCATGAATTGAAGTAAAAAAAAAGAAGAATCATTAATTGCAAATCATTTGGCTCTTGTATTTAAGATTTGAAAAGTGAGTCCCGTGGGTGTCGTACTTGACAAAAAGTATCGTAGTTGTAAAAAAAAGCACCGTCTGTGCCGCGTGATGATGTGGTGGCTCTACTTATTAAGATCGGGAACAAGAAGGTAAGATCGGGAACAGGAAGGTATACGTAACTAAAACTACTTTAGCGGGGAAAAAATGTGGAAACAATATGGGAAGTAACCGGCAGAAGGAAAAACAAATCGTAAAGGTCGCAAAGCCTATATGGACACGGACCGGAGAAAAAACAAAACTGAAAAAAATAGCATGAGAAAATCGGAAAGTCTATCATACGGTTAATCTTAGAATAGGACTCTATATTGGTTTAGACGCGAGCTATTCTAACTCGTATGAGCACGTGTTATAAGTCTAGTCATAAGAAACTCTCTATTGTCCTATAGTTAGAGGGATATGGACAAAAAAAATGGATGGACCAAAAAAATGGCTAAAATTTTACCTCTTTATTAATAGGTATAGATTTTAAGGGATAGCAAGTTGAGATAAAAGAGTTGTTGGAGATGTTGTATGGTATTATAGGATGGACTACTATATGGCTAAAAAATTACTCCCTCCATTCAAAATTATAAGTGGTTTTGATTTTTTTACATCTATTTTATTATATATCTAGACATAATAATAATATATCTAAATATATAGTAAAATATAATTTGGAACGGAGGAAGTAGTTAGCCATTCTTTCTTTTTTTTGGGTTTTTAAGTGTTGCGTTGTAATCTTTACCAACTATTTTAAAATCTTTATAATTTTATAATATACTCCATCTATTCTAAAATAACAGTTGTTTTTGTTTGCCGATAAATAAAACTAAATATATTTTTAAAACATCAACATTTATGGTGCATTAAAAAGATCTTTAAATTTAGTTTTCTAACAAATTTATTTAAGAGTATAAATATTGCACGCACCAGGATCATGGGGAGCGTGAGGCCACGGGGCCAAAGGCCGCAGTGAAGCGCCGGACGAGCCTGAGCGAGGTCCACGACCGAGGGATCTATGTCGACACGGGAGATAGAAAGAGATAAGATAGAGTATTAGTGTTTTTTTTTTCTTAATCAGATATTTAGCCCCCTAATAGTTGGGTTGTGTAATAACCTAGGGTTTTGCATGTATTGAAATAACCTAAGTGTTTAACTTTTTCTTAGACATTGCTTGATGTTGTGTTGCTTATAGTTTGAATGTCAAATTTAGTCAATCTTCAACCCTTCTTCTTATCTTGTTTCTCCAAAATAAATCTTGTAACATTATTTGCAACTTAAATAGACCCTATACTAGTGTTGGTTATCTCCGGTCAACACTTATGTAGTCCTTTCCCATTCAAAATTCCAAACACTCTCACCACTGCTTGAACTCTTAAAATTGATTGTGCTAGCTCTCTCACCTTACTCCCTTCTATGAAAACCCCTTTGAAAAACATTTTAAAATAAAATACCCTAATCATGACCTCGAACAAGTCAAGTCATGACAGCACCCTAACTATTTTGTTTTCCCAAAAATAAGAGTAGGATGAATCTGAGTGGCAGTCAAACTCAGTGAAACCTATTTTAAAATATTTAAACAATAACAACATGTTACATTTTATACTTCCTTATTTCCAAAATATTTGTTATTTTTATTTTCTGTACCACAAGTTTGATTTGATTTATAGAAAAATCATGCAGCATTTGTATCTTTAAATATATATTTTTAAAAAACTAGATTGAAAGGTCTTTTCAATGATCTAATTATAATACTAATCGATGATACTTAATATTTATAAAAATTGCAGGCAGTTGTTTCTTGGGAAATAAGAGCGATAGATATACTGGGTCGGAGAAAGTATATTTTAAAATCTACTAGGACGGGAGAATCCGCGGCCTCTGAGCAACCGAGCGTGTCTACCGATTTCTTCAACATTTTTTCATAAAGTTTTTTGCAGCAATTAATTACATGCTATTATGCTGTCCTTGCGCTAGCTATATAATGATTTAGCTCAAACTGCTTCAAAATTTTGCTAACTAAAATTTAATAAAGGATTCACTTAATACTATTTTCTATTAAATACTCTTTTGGTTCTATAAAGAATGTCATTCATTTCTTGAAAATTTATATATTTTTAACTTTGACCAAATACATACAAGAGCCTATTAATATTTATTATGTATAATAATTATTATTAGATTAATAGTTTAATATATTTTTATAATAAGCTTATTTAGAGATATAAATATTGTTAATGTTTTCTACAAATTTATTCAAACTTAAAAATTTGATCTATATAAAACCATCCTAGATGAGTTTCTTTATATATGGATGGAATAACATGCATGATAACATATATCCAGCCAAGTAAACTTCTGGCACTTATTATTTTTATTCTATACATCGTGTTCTCTCTAATATATTGCACCCGTTCTATTTTATTCTCTTGTCTCTTTTTTGCAACTTGATAACACATTGGACCGTATGTACTGCGTGTCTCTGCAGTGGGAATGGACTAGAGGAGTTGCCAAACTTTTTCTAAGCTCTTTTTTCAACCAAAATAACAAGAACATGTGTAAGGCTAAAATGAGCGCGGCGAAGGCGCGCTTACCTGTCTAGGATAGATTGCAGGATGATGTGCTAGGCTTGATTGGATTTTATGAGTTTAATGGCGCACCAATCAAGTGGACCTCTGCTCTGCATGATATAGGAATTAGCGCTACATCAAGAGGATGACCCAAGGTAGTAGCTCGGTGGACCAACATGGAGCGTTGATAAAGCTCTAAATGGATGCTTTCCTTCCACAAGATTGAATTTTTCTTTTTAGTAATCTCTCCGCCTCTGAAACCTACAACTCCTATATCTGTGCTAGTCAAACTTTTTTTTTAAGTTTGACCAACTTTATAAATATTTATATGATAAATCTAATGGTACTAATTTGATACCATAAATCTTAGCGTTTTTTTAGAAGTTCGGTCAAAGTTTAAAAATTTTGATTTAGAACAACTCTAAAAGTTGCAGCTTTCAGGGATAGAAAAAGTAGTTGCTAACCGATTGCTCCTTTGCCCTGTTGTTGTTTGAAGGCTCCAAGTGTCTTCCTTTTTTTTATTGAGGAATGCTATACAACACCCATGTGTTTTATCGCTCGACGTGCAGGTCCCAGTCATTTTCATCTTATGGTGCTCACCATACCTTAACTGCCTGCTCGAGAACTAGCTTTTGTATTTGTTTTTCAATAGAAAAAATTGTCAAATTGTAATATGTAATTTGTGGTGCTAGTAGGAACAAAAAAAAAAATTGTATTTGTTTTTCTATAGAAAAAGTTTGTCCTGTGATTTATCATTTGTGATTTGTGATTGTGGTAGATGGAGGCAGGAAGAAGAAGAAGAGGTGGGGGCTATTGGATCTTCATCCTTCGGCTAAAAAAAAAAATTCATGTGTGGAGCTAAAAAAACACATGGGTGTTGAATGACATGCTCTTTTTATTTAGGGGCAGAGGACTCGGCGGGGCAAGACATATGGTGCTCACCATACCTTAACTCCTGCTGGTAGCCATGGATGAGGTCATCAAATGTCTGAAAAACCCAACGCTGAGCTGCAGAAGAAGAAGATAACTCAGGGGAGCTGCTCATGATCACACTTTGCCTGCGTAACCTTCGGCGAGCCATGGAGCAAAAGCAACTGCTAGAAACCCCGCCACACTCGCTACGGCCTCGCCACAATTAATAGTTTGTACTAGTGGCAGCCACAGACCCTCTTTTTCTTGTCGATCGTTTGCTGCTGCCTGTCGTGCACTAGTGTATATAGTCACTCCGTGTCGTGGCCACCATCATTGTGGCGTGCCGGGAGGATCGGCAACCAAACATCCATATATAGGCTTTAGGGCCCATTCGTCTGGTTGAATTCTACAGCATCCACCAGCAGCATACGGCCAGAGGCTGGCAATCCAGCCACGAACCAGTCGGCAACCAGCCAGCCGAACGGGTTATTTTTTTCCCTTATAAACCAGCGACACCTTCATATGTTCAATCGTGAACAGGCAACCTGCTAACCACTGCAGCCCCTGTTCATGTAATCCTCTGCTCTCGTGCTTCCAAGATGAATGACACAACGCAACCGTGCAACCTAACTAAGGCCACTGCACGGCCGCATGTCGATACTCGATAGTTCAGAGCACGACTAGTAGTGTGCAGATGAGTGAGGCAATGACGGAACGGAAGCTAAGCAGGCAAGCAAAACCGTTCAACTCGTTCAGGCAAAACACTTTTACGTTTAATCAATTGTTTGTTCGTTTCGTTTTCGTCACTTCATTCACTTAACTGGGTAGGTAAATTTATGGATCCTTTATTTTCGAATTTGCCACACCTTGATATTTTTTCGTCCTCCGCCACTATTTTTATTCTTGATAGTGAGTTCTGAGTTGTAGTAGAACATGCCAAATGGTAAACAAAAAGCTCCCTTGCTGAGACGTAAAATATTCTAAGCTCGTCTGCTCACAATCCCAAACAAAAGGAGCCAGGCGCACAGGCTCATCTCCTGTTTGATCAACGGGAAGTAAACAAAGACTCCGTACTACTACATAAGAAACAGACTACTGACTGATAAATGGGCCCAGGAGCAACCAGCTTCAGACATTTGGCCCATCCAAATCGGACACCGCGACAACCGAACCCTACAAATCTCACTCACCAGTCACCACCCGCCGCCACTCGATCACACTTCTCAGTTGGTTCTCACTCGGTCACTCAATCGGAACCGAGACCTAAAACCTAGCCAGCGCCGGCTATGGCCAGCCGTGCGCCGTTCTCCAACCTGGACCCCGCGACGGCGGCCGACACGCGGCGCTGGCGCTACGGCCGGCACGAGCAGGACGGGGACACGGAGCATCTCCAGTCGTACATCCACAGCTGCTGCGTCCCCGACCCGCCCGTCTCCACCACCGCCCGCCTCGTAGCCCGCCGCACTGGCGGCTTCGACGGCGTCGACCGCATCAGCGGCCTCTCCGACGCGCTCCTCCGCGACATCGTCTCCCGCCTCCCCTTCAAGGACGCCGCGCGCACCGCCGTGCTCGCCACGCGCTGGCGCGGGCTCTGGCTCGCCGCGCCGCTCGTCGTCGCCGACGCCCACCTGCTGAACCACTGGCCCCCGACGCCCGCCGACGCGACGCCCGTCACCGCCGCCGTGTCCCACGCCCTCGCCGCGCACCCGGGGCCCTTCCGCTGCGTCCACCTCGTCTCCACCCGCATGGACGCGTACCAGCCCCAGCTAAAGCGCTGGCTCCGTCTGCTCGCCGCCAAGGGCGTCCAGGAGCTCGTCCTCGTCAACCGCCCGTGCCCGCGGGAGGTGCCTCTCCCCGACACGCTCTTCCGGATCGCCACGCTCACCCGCCTCTACATCGGCGTCTGGAAGTTCCCAGACGCGGCCCACCTCCAAGGCGTCTCCTTCCCCAACCTGCGCGAACTCGGCATCTGCAGCATCGTCGTGGAGGACGGGGACATCGACTCTGTCGTCGCCAGGAGCCCCGTACTGGAGATCCTCAACATCCAAGGGACCATTAAGGGGTTGCATCTCCTTAGCCAGACCCTTCGGTGCGTGCAGATCTGCGCTTCCGTGGTGGAGAACATCGCCGTGGTGAACACCCCTTGTCTCGAGCGGCTCATCCTGTGGGAAGTACGGGGATCTCCCAACCCTGCCAGTGGCAACTGCACCAGGATCAAGATTGGAAAAGCCCCTAAGCTGTGCATTTTGGGATATCTGGAGCCAGGAAAACACGTGCTAGAGATTGGAGGCACCACCATCATGGTACTTCTATTGCCTCCTATATAGTATCATTTCATTTTGTTCACATAGCAACCATGTCACACGGAATGCAGTCTTTGATGGTTCTTGTGGAACTTTGTGCATTACCATTGTAGGCTGGCATTAAACCAAGCGCAAGCACAATGCTCACGACAGTCAAGGTCCTGAGCATCAAATTGTGTTTTGGATCCAATGACACCAAGATGCTCCCTGACTTCCTCAAGTGCTTTCCTAACGTTGAGGCTCTTCACATTATTGTAATACTCTTTATCTCCTCATTATGCACACTAATACTGTTGTTGTCAGTAGCTTTTCAAAATAAGAGGAATATAAAACAAGTTGGTATGCATGTGTTAAACATGATCATTAATAGGGCATGTTATGTTCTGTAAACTGATATGTGTTGGAGTGAAAATCTATGCAAACCGCTTTATTTTGCATGGCTAAATGCCTAATTAAACAAGAGCTATAACTGCAAGGTACACTCTGGAGAATGCATTCTAGTATTTTTGTTTTGTCCTTTTGCTATATAATTTGTAGACAGGCTTTAGGCCCCTATGTTTTTCTTCCTTCCAAAATCTTCTAGCATAACTATTATGAATCATCACATGCTTAGCATGTCTGTTCTATGATTTATTGATTTGCAACATTTGCAGTCTGTAAAATGTAATGAGCCTGCTGACAAGCTCAACACCAAGTTCTGGCAAGAGGTTGGTCCCATTATAAATGTGCTCCTGGGCATCAAGGTGATGACAATCAGTGAGTTACGAGGGGAGCAACATGAGCTTGCCTTCCTCCAGTATTTCTACGAGAATGCACGGGTGCTGAAGTATGCAGTAATCGTGACAGCCAATGCAAGGGTCACTGGAATACCAGACAAACAGATGTTTTCCATTCTGCAGAATATGAATAGAGCAAGGTGGGCTAGTAATTTTGGACTGGCTATCTGTGGGAGCCATGGTCCTGAAGGAGGTAGACCCTGGATGTTTGAACGAGGATCAAATTTTTCTGATGAAGACCCTTTTGCACTAGTTAAAGTCATTGAAAGTGGTCAGTATTGCTTTCCTTCACGACTCCATGTCTGTCCAGATTTTATTCATGTTAATGTGTTTCTTATTTGTATTATCACATAGTTGCTATTTTTCGTATTGTCGATTATGTAGGATACACATTTTGACTCATGCAAGTTGGTCATAAACAAGCACATCACTGTTTGTATTTTCTTGGAGGGTCTGTGTAGTAGTACCAAAATGATGGTACTGTATTAATCGCATCATTTCAGGCACTTAGCAATTGATTAAAATAAGTCTTTCTGTGTTCTTCCATTATGCAATGTGAATCATTTCAGGCACTTAGCGATTGATTAAAATGTAAGCTAGTTTGAATAATTTAGGCATGCATTCTGGTGATGAAGCATCTTTCAATGCATTGTGGTTGTAGATTGAACAATTCACCATACTAATTTAAGAATGCTGGAAATTAAACTCCTAGTGACACACTTTGCAGATTATCACATTTCAGACAACACAGTTGGGGTTCGTAAACCATACCACAATGATGCTACTATAGTGCACTAGATGCATTTTTTCCTTGGTTAGCTGACAACTAAATCATGACATATACTTCAAGTAGTGGGGTGAACTTAATGGCAAAATTTGCACATGGCTAAGAGTTCAAGGGCGAAGGGAATATATAGCCTCACTTTATATTATAGTTGCGTTCTTATTGCTGTGTTGCTGATCAGGTTGTCTTTTGTCGTTGCTTTCTTGTGACCATAGGCCCCGCCTCTGAACCAAGACAGAACAAAACTGCTTCGAGTGGCACACGTTGCACCTGAGATCCTCAACCTATGAAGCATGCAAGTGTTCTGGTTCAGTAATGAGAAACTACTCTTGAAGATTCCTCCCTACCTCCCGTTCTAGTTCTGCCAGCATTGTTACCTCGAGTGTTGCAGTTAGTACTACCATTTTGATGCAAGTGACCACCGTTCTGTGGTAAATGCTTCTAGAGTAGCTTTCACAGATCACTGGATCTGCATTTCATGTGTTTTCGTTAGCTATCTGTATCCTCAGAATGATGTTGCATTGCATAGTTTCTGCTAAACATATGTGGCTTCGATGCTAATGATAATTAGTGATAGCTAAGCTAATTCGTGTTTTGCGTACTGTATAATTTCCTGTCGACTTGACATGAAATGTTTGTTCCAGCAAGTTCGAGAGCACGAACTTCCAGTAACAGAATTTCGAAGGTGAGCCAAGTTTGCTGTATGAACTGTAATGTTTGAATGCATTTGAAGTGTCTCCGTAGTTGCTGAATTGAAATGTTGGCCAGGTTCAGTCGTCGGGAATCTAAGCAGCAGATTTTGGGCTTGTGGGTTTGCTGAATTGAACTAGGATGGGGATGCTTCCATGCCTCCTGTGCTTCGCGTTCATTCTCCACCCTCCCTAGCCACACATTGGCGAGTTTTGCCCAGAGCCACCACCAAAAATTGATGCAGACACCAATAACTTCACGCGATGATTCAGTGAAGAACATATATATAATAAATAATATACTCACAAGCAGATAGAACAGCCATGGTGCATCTGTACCACAAACTGAAAACGTTCTAACACACGCAGGGACACCATCGTAGCAGGACAAGTAGTAATGCACAGGCAGCTATATATATATATACACACGAAGGGTGCCAAAACGCCCGAGTCTCACAAGCGGTGGCTCATCACTTGCTGCCGGCAGCGGCGTCGCCGACGCCAGGCTGAGACTGGGAGCGCTGGGAGACGGCCTCGACGAGATTGTGCACGGCCTTGTCGTAGCTGACGAAGCCCATGAACCAGAAGTCGTGGGAGTCCACGGTGACGATGTGGACGTACTTCTCCGGCGGGCTCTCCTTCATCGTCACCGGCTCCACCGTCGCGATCTTGCCAAGAGGGATCATAACCTGCACGCACCAGCACCACACGAAGCAAAGCGTCATTTTTCTATGGCCACTAGCACATCCCAAGACGACGACGCGTCCATGTCCATGCGATCGAAGACCGCCGCCTTGCCGACCGTACCGTACCTTGTAGTAGCTCCAGGCGGTCTGGCCCGACGGCGCGGTGAAGGAGAGCGGGCGGTCGCTGCAGAAGGCGACGTTCATGTTGGTCAGGTAGAGCGTGCCGGCGACAGGGCCCGTGGCCGTGGACAGGTAGCAGGCGAACGTCTTCTTCAGGTGCTCCTCGGGGCTGGAGGAGAAGGTCTGCTTGTACAGCTTGTCGAAGCCGCCCTCCGACAAGGCCTTGGCGCCGAGGCTCAGCTTCCCCATCGCCGCGTCAGACATGGATGGCGCAGTCTTCACTGGAACATGTATAGACAGACACATGTCAAGTTTGTGCCAACCACAGCTGGTCTGGGTCAAACAGTTTAAAAGGCTACAACTATTATTATAGTATAAATCTTCTATTCTAGTACATGGAAATGAGCTCTGTCATCACCAACCACTGGAATAAGTTGCGCTTTGGGTTATCATGTTGTCAGTTAAGAAGAGCACTACAGCGAAGACATCACGTAGAATGGAACCTTTACAGCTTGGTAGGGTTGAAACGCTATGTAATGCTAGCATTAATGAACTCTTGACCTTAGCATGGTGGTTTAATCAGCTTGGGTGTGCAGCTATGCCTATGACCCATCAGATCAGAGTTGTTGAAACTACTCCCACAGTCAAGACCAACTAAGCAAGTACCACTTCCCCAGCTTAAGAGTCCCAGAATTACTTTTTAGGGTGGAGCAGATGACAAGCATAGATTGAAGTACTATAGTTTCAAGATCAGAAGCATAATTTAGAGGCCAGATGCAAGTGTGTACTTTTTAAAAGCAAAAGGTTTGGTAAACCTCCATATTTTTAGCACCGTAGAAGATGATAATGTTGGATTGTTAAATCAATCAATTCAGTTATAAGGGATATGGTAATTACTACTCCCTCCGATCCAAATTATAGTTCGTTTGACTTTTTTACCTAAAGTTTGATCGCGTGTCTTATTCAAAAAATTTATGCAAATATAATCAAATTTAATTCATTCTTAAAAACCTTTTATTAGTAAAACAAACCACAACAAAATATGCAATATTTGATATAATTTTTTAAATAAGAGAGATGATCAAATTTAGAGAAAAAAAGTCAAACGAACTATAATTTGAAATGAAGTTAGTACATGATTTATCTATGAGTTTCTGCTAATATCTGCGTAAGCTACCTTATGTAAATCAAATCATTAATCATCTTAGTTCTTAGAATCATTTAATGTGTGTATTTAAGAAAATAGTACATCGTCTAATAGTGTCAGGTAGACCAACAAAGAAATAAAGATTCCAGTTTCAGCAAAAAGCAGAGCCTCCTCTGTCCCTAGAAACAGAGCACTTCTACTGTGTTCAGGTGATGAGCAAAACAGAGCATCCTCTGCTCCAACCAAACTGAGCTATGGAAGCAAAGGATTTTGAATGAACTTACGGTTGAACCAGATGTTGGTGGCCAGCTCCTCGGCCTTGCGGCTCCAGGTGTTGAAGAAGTCGAGGATGTGCTCCATGGGGCTGTCCCCTTGCCCTTCTGCTGCTGCGGCGCCGCCACAGGCTCCCCATGATGACGTACGGCGGCAGCTCCTGGTCCCCCGCGCGCCGCCGTCCACCGCGCCGCCTCCTGATTCTCCGGGTGCGCCCCGGGGGGCCGCCGGCGGGCCCATCTGCCGCGTGCCCCACCGCGCCGACTCCGCCGGAGGGGCCGCGGGCTGCGGCGCGCCGGCCGGTGGCGCGGCCGTCGTAGCGGGGTCGTGCTTGCCGTCCTTGCCCTCCATGGATGATGATGACGACGTCGCCGGCCGGGAGATAACAGGGGTAGGTGGTTGTGGAGCTGGAACGATGTGGATGGACCTCGATGGAAGTGGAAAGCGCGAGTCGAGAAGACAGCTGAAGAGTGATGGCGCTGATCGGCGACACGGCGGCGAGAAGGGGAAGTTTTTATAGGAGGCGCAGCGGACGTGCGGTGAGGTGTCGGCCGGCGCGTTCCAGAGACTAGCTTCGGGAGCAAGAACCTTCGAGGCGCGGCACACGCGGACCCTGGGGTTACGTCGGCGGTGGAGACTGGAGACTTAGCCGTGGAGAGAACGTGTTATCTTTGTGTTTGTTTTTCTAGTCTATAGAAATGATAATCTAAGTTTCAAAAAAAAAAAAAAAAATGAAATGAGAATCTAACAGTAAACTCTTGCTGTCTCTTTTGAAAAGGAATTTCTAAATACCAAGTAAGAGTATAATTATGCATCAGGCGTGACATGCTGTTACACATGATCCTCAGTATGACAGTCGGAGGAGCTAATCATGGCATGTACTGGTTTCTTTTGTTTGGAGAAAGCTCCGTACGCTAACACGAGAAAGCAACTGCAATCGTTTATTCCTCCCTCATAAAATACTGATGTTTTATTTATGCGCTAGACGGTTTCTACAATTCTACGCTTTGACCTTAAGCTAGCCGATGTTTTAAGCCATTTTTCCTAAGCATTTTATAAATTTAATAACATAAAACATATATTTATTTATATATGTATAGCTAAAATGTTAAATAAATAAATTAAATAGAGACATAGAATAGTTGAATAGACTATATAAAAGAGAAGACCAGTAGATGGTTTACTAGCTTAGGTTTAATACGCAACAGAAAATAGCAAGTTGACACATATTTTAATGATTTCAGCTACTTCTCATCCATGAATAGACCATATCAATAGCTAATAATTACAAATTGTAATAATTACAAATTGTAAAACAGAAACAAATGGACAAGATAGCAGTACAAGTGCAAAACACAATTTACAAATAAAGCTTTTGTTTAGAGAGCACAAAATTTTTATAAATAAAGAAAAACAGTCACCCAACAATTGTTCATAGGTTAAAGACATACATGAATGCATTATAAAATGATAAACCATAACATGATAAAGAGGCCCCACTACGATATCATCTTTCGTGTTGAATAGGGTTCCACATAGTCATCCTCATCTTTATAAATTTTTTCTTCTTCAGAGGTAAATTCTTGTCTTTCATAAAGTTGTTGCACTCTTGCACTTTTACGTAGCTCAAGTAGTTGTTGTATTCCCGTTACATCTCTAATAAAAGGCCAAGATATTTCTGTACCTTCCATCTCATCTTCCTCATCTCTATAGACAACTAATGCATAGTCATATCCAGCCTTCATGCAGAAAACCTTGAGCTTTAGTTGTATCACTAGACAAGAGAACATCAGTGATCTTTGGTATGATTTTTTTTTATTATTAATCAATTTGTTGTTGAGTTGACTAAAAACCAATTTATTGAGTCGGGTTGTATTAAGCCATATTTCACTTCTTAGTGTGTACCAACAAAATAAATACAATAGTATAACTATTTCAGTATAGGGGCTTACCATTTTCAGTTTAGTGTTGAAATCTAGACATTAGATAGGGACTTACCATTTCAAATAATGCACTCCAATTTCTTCCACAACCAGAAGAGTTTGATGTCAGAGATAGGATCCTTGTTTCCATCTTCTGTAAAGATGTTTCGGTTCCATAAAGCCACCACTAAGATGCTAAAAGAAATGAGCAATAACTCTGTAATATTAGTAACAATAGATGCAAATAGCAAACTGTATAACAGAATATGAGTTACCTCTACCTAGGTTGTAATTAATTTTTTCACAAGCCTTTGCAAGCTTCTTATTAAATGGTTTCTCTCTATTCTGAAATTTCTGTAGTTTAGTGTTAACAACCTAATCTTGCTCGTTCTTATCATGATGATGAAAAAGTCTTTACATTATTGATAAATTCTTCTATCATTGTGGTATCTTTAAAAATTGATGGGTTACCATAATTGTAGTATGAATTCAATAGAGAGGTAGTCAAATACAATGGAGAATCAAGCCCTCCTTTTAGCTTCTTCTCAATAATAGCAACAACATCCTTGTAGTAGGACTCAACATTGTCATAGGCTTCTTTGATCTCTCTCTTTGCCTTTAGTAGTTCTCTATATAGGAAACCTATTGATGGCTTCACAACCCCATCAACGAAATGTAGAATTTGACCAATAGCTCAAAAACACTCACACATAGCTTCACATCCTTGTAAAATTTTAGACTCTATTGTTGTTGTTGTTGTTGTTGTTGTTGTTGTATCTTTTTTTCTTTCTTGGCTTCACATCCTTCAATGTGTCCCACCTACTATGAACTACCATCTTTCTTAGTTGGTTCTTCTATAGTATGATGTTCAAAGTAAAAAAGGTTGAAGCAAATCTAGTCACAAATCTAGTCACTCCTGGCCTTACTACTTCTTTCCCATATGTAAAGTATCTCAAGTACTCTAGTGTTCTTGTATGGCCATACAAATATGGTGAATGCCTTTACTTGGTCAATCTCCTTCTTGAATCTTAGCATGTTGTCAGTTTCTTTAAGCATCAAATTGATTGTGTGAGTTGCACAAGAGGTCCAAAAGATGTTTGGTCTCTTCTCAAGCGATAGCTTCTTTGCTCCCATGTTGTTAGAAGCATTGTCTGTCACTACTTGCACCACATCATTTGAACCAATGTCTTCAATTGCTCTATCCACTAGTTCAAAGATAACTTGTATGTGACACATCTAACATCTCTTTTGAGATGATAAAACTAGATCCATCTACTAATCTAACCAGTAGATTCATTATGCTACTCCTCTTCATATCTAACCAATAGACTCTTGGTTCTTGCATATTCTTCATCTACCAATCTCTCTCGCAAATCATACTGAGATGGAGGTTTAGGTCTATATCCAAACTATCCTGTTGCTTCATACATTTGCTTCAACTCATCATTGTCACATGCATTGAATTGTATTGCTGCCAATGATAAAAAAGGAAGACTAATTAGTGATTAGTACAACCATAATAGCATGTAATGTATTCTGAAATGCAAATACAGAATAGTAAATTACCATGTGTATAGACCCATCTTGCAATATATTTATGCACTTTATGTGTTCTTTCTTTCTAAAGTCCCTTGCTTAGCTTCACTTGCTTCAAAGATTCATTTCTAATTGCTTTAGGATCAATAGCACGTGTCCATTTATCAATGGGTCCTAATTGTAACACCCCCGGTGTTACGTTAACCTAAACCTGCCATGTCATCATCATCATTGCATGAGCATTCATAATTAGAGAACTCTAATTTAAATGACTAAAATGAGTTTACAATTCTAGGGTTTTGCTTGAGCTCTTTTATATCGCATGTATATGTGTATATCACTAAATTTCACTTACAACTTTACTTTTGTTTATAAAAGCAATCAATTAAAACCAACCTTGTTGCTTGCAAGTGTTTGGCTAACCCTAACTCACATCTCAAATATGTTTTACAAGTCAATGATGCAAAAGAAAGAATCAAAATTTGAAATGGGAATTCAAATTCTAACCCTAGCCAGAAATGGCTAAGTGTTGGGGTTTGAATATCATTTTCAATTTTGAGGAGCTAACCATAATTAATTTTCTAAATAAAAGTTGCTAACCATTGGCACTATTTCAAAGTATGAACTTTGTACTTTGAAAATATGTCATTGGTTGGGTTTGAAAAGTACCACAACACCATTAATTAATTGCCCAAAGATTCAATTCAAAAATCCTTTTCAAAAGCTTGAATTTCAAAGTGAAACTGCCCCCTTTTCAATTTCATCTCAAAATATTCAAAATTTGAGAAAACTCCAAAAACACAGTTTGTGCATCTCTTTGAGCTCTACAACTTTGGTATATAAAGTTTTTCAAGTTTTTGAATAAAATTTGAAGTAATTTCAAAAGTTGTTTAAATTGGAAATTGTCCCCTTTTGAGTTTTAAACTCTAATTCAAAAATTATTTGGTTTCATGAAAAACTTTCTAAATGAAAGTTGTAGATCTTGAAAAAATGGAACAACTTTTATTTTTGGAGATTTTCATCTTTTATTCAAAATTTAAAAGTAATTTTAAAATCCTTGAAGTTAGGGTTTTTGCCCTAATTTCAAATTTGAAATGCAATTCAAAATTTATTTGGATTCTGACAAAACTTCTTAAATGAAAGTTGTAGAGCATGAATTTTTGTGCAATCTGTATTTTGGGATATTTTCAACTTGTATTCAATTTTTGTGAGTAATTTTAAAAAGAAAAAATGATGTGCTGGCACTGCTACAGTAATCCGAGGGGGGGGGACTTGCTCTTCTCCTCTGCCCATGCCGCGCTGCCGCCGGCCGCCGCCGTGGCGTTTCCTGCGCCTTCGCCGGGAAACCTGCGCTGCCGACCACCTGGATTGCCCCGCGAAGACTCTGGCCACCTCGACGACTCACCCATGTCCTATAAAAACCGAGCAATGGCCATCGCCGCCGTCGTTTTTTTTTTTTTTTTCTATCACCGCCGGCCATCCTTCTATCGATGGCAAATTCATCGTCCTCCTTCCATCCCTGCCAAATTGCTTGTGTCAACAATTCCGCAACCTTGTTGCGCAACCTTTGAACCCACCTGAGTATTTGAAATCATCGGAATTGTCGACACAGTCACCTTCTTCTCCAACGCTGGCCGGAGCGCCGCCGCGTCCATCCTGTACGCGGCTAGGGCAGCTCAAGGCGTCGCAAGCCACACCACCGCCACTTCTCACTTCGCCTTGGAGCGCTGGCTAAGCTCGGTCCTTTGTTCCGTTTCCGAGCCTCGAGCCTCGAACGCTCTTTTGCTGGTTTAACGCCGCTTGCCACCGGCGTGGCAAGCTTCTTTGCCCTCGTCTCGGGTTCGTCTAGCAGGAGCACCGCGTTGTGGTAAGCGAGCCGACCTCCATAGCCTTTTCGGTATGGCTCCACCGAAGTATCAATTGATTCCATATAATAACCTCGTCGGGCTCCACCGGGAATTGATTCCATATAATACCTCGCCGGGCCGGGAGAGTGAGGGGTGCTGCCGGTGTCGATGGTTTCGCGGTGGTGTTCGCCAACGGCGAACCAGCCTGGATCGGCAGCTTGCCGCCTCATCCGTTGAACGGAGGAGGAAGAAGGAGAGGGAATGGGAGACCGACCGGGTGGGGGCTAGGTGTCGGCGGCAGAGAGGAAGAGAAGAAGGAGGAGGCAGCGCGCTCAGGCTCGGTTGGTTGGGCCGCGCAAGATCGCTTGGGAGCCGGGCCGCCACAAAGTGGCCCATGAATGGAAGTGAAAGTTTTTTCTTTTTCCAAAATTATTTTCCAAAGCTGGTTTTCATATTTTTGTAATGATTTATTTTGGGCAAGTAAAAAAATGTAAAAAATATATATCTGTGATCCTTGTGCTTTGCTCTGTTAATGAAAAATGCTAACCCTGGTTTTCAGTAACTTTTGTTTACAATGAAAATTGCTCCTTTAAATTAATAAATGCCACTTCAATGATTTTTAATAATTAAAGTATAACTCCAAAAATCATGAAATTTGTTTTGTGCGCTAATTAGGTGATGATGATCTTAATTATAAAGTTTGATCCTGTTTTGATTAAGTTTTGTATTACACCTAATTAATACCTTATTTAATCATGTTTAATTAGTTAATTCTTTAATTAATTAGGGTTTAATTAATATCCAATTAGCAAGTTAATTAGTGGCTTTCAACAACTATAAAAATGGTTAATAAATTAGTAATCACCTTTAATCACTATTAGGATTGCCTGATTTTGGGATTGAGTGATGACCCTAGGTCATTAACCCTAATGACCTTCGGCATTTTATATCGATTGCGTATCGTTAGTCCGCCGTCGTCGACGCTAGCTATACCTTCTTAGTGCAATTATACCGTGAAGGGAAGTTGTACTCAAGATAGGTTAACCATCGTTGCATCATTATCGCATGTTCTTTTATTACTGCACTGTAATCATGCATCTCAATCGTGTAGTTGATCCGACTCCCGTCTCGGAGGAAGGTTATCAGTGTGAAGAGGTTGGTCCTGATCTCAACAGTGTCATCACTGCTCCTAACTTCGTCAAGCCCCAAGGCAAGCCCCGGATGCATACAAACCCGTCCTTGTATTTCAAAAAGTTTTTATGATTTCATGTGATGATACAATGCATTAGGTGTAGGAGTTATGTGATACCCTACTTTGATGCATTTATCGTACCTTGATATATAATCCTGGATACCTGTTTTGATTTATAAAATGCTTAGTGTACGCTTCGCTCTGCTGATAGCATAGGTTTTATAAATAAAATAGTTTCAAAGTGTGATAACCATATCCCCGTGAGGGAAGTTACGAAAACTTGATGTTACTTGTTGGTATCCCTTCACTTTGATCGGGTCAAGGGTACGCAACAAGAGCATGATGATGAGTAAATCGAGACCGGGTGGAGTGACTTGCACCAGGAAGGGCTAGTGCCCTGGTGTAGTGTCGTCCACTTGTGAGTCGGTTAAGCACCGTTCGTTGTTTGGCCCTTGGATCATGAGGTTATTGGATAGTACTAGTCGCATGCTAATGGCGGTAAGCTCCCTTGTATGATCCATACGAGAACGGACACCGGGACGGGAAGTAGCGTGTACCCATACTACGAGTGCATCCGTCGACGGTTGTGACTGACGGCGTAGGAAGATGGTGTGCTGTACTCTCGTGGCTAGGACCCGTTCTGGTCTGGAGAAATACAAGCGTGAGTTGATGTATGTGAGATGTTCGGTCTTGCATACATCGTGTGGCTAGGAAGCCCCAACTGGGTATATGAAGCGATTCGAATCGTCGTTGCTCCACGATATGGGAGACTTGATCCTCGCACCGGCATCGTAGTAATGATGAAAGTGAGAAAGAAAGGTTTTGAATTCGACATATGTTTGACAAGTGATTGTTATAGTAAAGTAAGGATTGGCTTAGTCTCTTTTTACAAAGGTGTCATTTGATCTTGCTAAAGCCTTACCTTGATTCCTATTAGCCAGCATTCCTGAGTCTTCTCCCCAATTTTTGGTCGGGTAAGTCTTGCGGAGTACTTTTTGTACTCAGGGTTTGTTAAACCCCTGTTGCAGGTGAACCGGGCGAGCAAGTTTGCTATGGCCCGTGTTGCATGACGATCGTTGATGAAGTGACTGACGTGGAATAGATTGTGTGGCCTCTGGGCAGGGCACCTTTTGTTGCGTGGTTTGTAATAAGTTATATAATGGTACTTCCGCTGGTTTGTAATAATAACACTCTGGTTTGTATAAGTTTTACCAAAGATTTGTAAATTAAGTTATTGTAAGTCTTCCGCTACTCTGGTATTTGTGTATGAAAACTGTTGTAATACTGTGATGTCTCTGTAAGTATCGATCCTGGAGGAATCGTGGTTTATCGGGGATCCACCCGACGGAACGTTCTAGGTTATATGGTGTACAAGTATGGCTGACAGAGGTCTTTGGGACAATGTCAGGTGCTTGTGGGCCATATAATTTAAAAGGTTCTGCCACACTAATTTATAAGGCTCTGAACTTCCAACACAAGTCACTTTATTTGACTCTCCATCTCTAACCTAAGAAACATTCACTTCACTTCCTCTCTAAGTTCTAGCTTACGAACTGTCTTCTCCTTCCTCTTTCTTTTTACTTCATTTAGTGATTTTCTGCATTTTATCTTACCTCTAGTGTGTTGGTCCTACATTTCATCACATTTTTTTCCATCATTGGCCACATGTTGCTTTAACTAATTAATAAATCCTTTCTGGCATCACCTTGTTATAGAACTTGCACTTCATTGTGTCCTTATTATCAGGATCAAAGAAACTCCATAATCCTGTCTCACATCATCCAAATTCCTTTTTAGGCATGCACTCCCTCAATTTTAGGCACAACCTCTATTGTTGACATCCTACATTTAGTCATTCAGAGTGAGCAACTAACAACTGATAGGATGACAATTAACTAGCTAAGCTATACATTGAGTCAATCAACTAACAAGTGACACTAACTAGCTAAGCTAACAAAAGATTTAGTCAAATAACAGAAGAGAGGAGCAGGATTCAGATTCAGTCATTTAAACAAATAGTAGAATTCAACATATTGTCATTCCAAACCAAAGCAATACAAAGGAGAGGTGCAGGGGAGGATAGACTCACCTTGGGCCTAGGGGACTAGCTAGAGAGAGGAGTAAGGGATAACAAGAAGGGGTGGATGGCGTTCGGTGGGGAGGAGAGTGTTTGGCGGGAGGGGAGTGGTCAACAGGAGGACCACGTACAGTGGGAAGGGGAGCTCTCAGCGAGGAGGAGCACGTTCGGTAGGAGCAGATGCCAAGCGGGCAGTGCTTCCTTTCCCTTCTTCTACCTCTTATCCTTTCCGCGCGATGATTATTTTCCTGTCGTCGAAGTCAGTAGCGCATGCACTTGCTCATGGCATTCACCTCCATGCGGTAATTTTCATGCGCTCTGTCATGGCGTCTTTTTTCCAAGCTCGCTCACCGAGGGGGTGTTTGGATGGTGTGGAAAAAGTTTTGCCTCGTGTCACATCGAAATGTCGGAGGGATGTCGGAAGGGGTTTCAAATACTAATAAAAAAACAAATTACTGAGTAACTCGTCAGGCGATGAGACAAATTTTTTAAGTATAATTAATCCGTCATTAGCGAATGTTTCTTTGTAGCACCACATTGTCAAATCATGGACTAATTAGGCTTAAAAGATTCGTCTCACAAAGTTATCGCAATCTGTGTAATTAATTATTTTTTAGACTATATTTATTACTTCGTATATATATGTGACTAGATTCGATGGGACGGGGCAAAAAATTTGCCAGGGGAATCCAAACACCCCCTGAGTCTGCCTATGCGCTGCCTTGCGTCAGCCTAGGCACTGCGCCTGCCTAGGATTCCACTTACCCTATAGGCCAAGCGGGAGCCCCTCTCCTAGCGACTAGTCATGCGTAGGGCGATGCCTTATACTGCTTTTTTGAACATTGCAAAATACTATAGCTGCAATAGCATACTTTGTGAGAGGGAAATAAGCGGCTACAACAATCATAACACTTTTTGTTGTCACCGAACAAGCTCATTTGTTGTTAGATACTATGGAATCTTTTCATAATTTTTCTTTCCGAGTTCAATGGTGATTGTTGTTGATTGACCGAAAGTTATGAGTAGTTTGATTTGATATTGCTTCATGACTTTCTGTTGGATGTTGCATGTGGTCGACTCAATTCTAAATTTCTACCTTTTCCAAATATAAAATGTTTCGAAATTTCTAGATATATTGGTTGACCACGTATCTAAATATAGTATATGTCTAAATACAAGTAAAAACTACTAGAAACCAAAATTTCTTATTTTTTGAAGCTCTTTTATTTCTTTTATGAAAGCGGCCTTCGGTAAAAAAGGACTCACGTATTAGCATTGTATGCTAAACTTGATTTTCGCTTGGAGATTGGAGGGTATTGGAGGGAAAATTAGTTTAAATACCCCTTAATTCCCTCCAATTCTGAGGTGAAATGAATAAATCCAAATTAGCTCTAAATTAAAGCCTTTCTGATTTTTCTAGAGACTAATCTTTAGAGTCTAAACTTTAGTCCTGGTGTGTTAGGTTCTAGAGACTAAAAGGGACTAAAAACGTATTAAAAAGAGATATGTATTTTTATAACTTAGGTTTCTAGGTTTTTTCAGTCACTTCTTGCTGAGTAAAACTACTAAAATTTAGTTCTAACAAAAATAAAAATTATTTAAAAATTTAAAGATTAAATGAGACTAAACTTTAGTTCCTAATTTTAGGGAGAATGATCCAAACATGCTCTTCTAATGACTTTAGCAAACGCAAAGTCGGCGAGGAGAAAGCGAAACGAAGAAGACGACAAGGCTCACGAGGCTTCCATCTGTCCCTATCCACGATCCCCGACATTCCATGGCCATGGGCGACTCCGGCGGGCCCCACCACCACCGCCCTTCTCCGCCGCCGCTGTCGGACGCCGGCAAGCGACGGCGCCTCCCCAACGTCCGCCTCGCCGGCTCCGTCCCGCTCCCTTCCCACCTGCCCCACCCGCGGCGCGTCCCTATCGTCCCTGCCACCCGGTCCCGCAAACCCCTCCACCTTCAGCACAACAGCAACCACCAGGACCAGCCCTCCGCGGACCCACCCCAAACCCTCCTAAAACCCTTCGCGGACAGCGGCGACGGCCTTGTCCTGGCCGCCGCCTTTCCGCGCAAGGCCAGGGCCCCGAAGTCCACGGCAGCGGAGGAGGCAAACGGAGGGGCGGTGGACTCGGAGACGGAGACGGAGATGGAGGAGCAGGAGGAAGCGGGGGAGGAAGTGATGGACGTGCCGAGCTGGCTATGGGGGATGGGGATGGGGCGCTACGCTGCGGCGTTCGAGGCGCACGAGGTGGATGCTGAGGTGCTTCCCTGGCTTACTATGGACGACCTGCGGGACATGGGCATTGGTGCCGTCGGAGCACGCCGCAAGCTTTTCTGCGCCATCCAGAGGCTCGCCTCACAGCCGCCACCACGGAGGTGAAACGTTCTGTCTGACCTTCGTGCTGTGGGCGTGCTAGCTAGTCCGGCACCCTCTCTTTACTAGGGGATTAGGATGCATGGGTCGTAGGAGTAGGTTTCCAAAGTGTAGAAATTACAAGGTTTGATCTTTGCTTAGCTGTGAAACTGTAGCGTGGTAGGTTCGTTGGCGCCGTCGCATAGTGTAGATGTGGAGAAGGTGCAATAGGAATGCAAACTCCACTGCTTTTGATGTTGTCTAATGCTTTCTTGGAAGTGCTAGGATGCTGTATCCTAGGATGTATAAATGTGAAAAATATGGAATAGTAGTGCTGAGTTGTTGACTTCATTTTTGAACATCATTGTTCCATTCTTTTCTTTGGTGCAGTGGATTGGACTAGTGGAATTTTGACATCTTGGATCCTGAAACACGCTATGCGTGTGTGTTGTATTATGAATTTAAGTTCATCTTGTAGGGAGTCTGAGCTGCATTGCTGTCTCCAAATTGCTTTTATAGTGTTAAGTGTTTCCACATGCTTAGATTGCTGAAAATGTTAATTTTTTGGGTATGCCAAATATCTTGCCTGTGAATTTAAATTATGCCATGTGGATTTTGTATAGCTGATCATCTACTGCACTATTGGCCTTCTTATTTGGTACTATTCACTATATCCCATTCTAGTGTTCATTAGTTGCTTCAGGGTATACAACCCATGAGACAGTACACTTGAAATTGATAATATACTGCATCCAGCTGTGCCCCTATGTTGTGTTCTTGGAGCTGTAATGACGTAGATATGTGAGTGAACTTTATTAATGACTTTACACTTGTATTAATGTTTACTGTGGAGCTTTTAGAGACAACATTTTTTTTGCAAGTGTTCAAATGATTTTTTTAATCATAGTCATCCCAAACAGGCATGGGTTTCATATATGTTGGATTATGTCCAAGTATTCTCAAGGCATTGATGTTTAGCTTCTCTAGGACTAATTATTATTGATGTTGATGTTTACATATGCCTTTGCAGTAGCAGTGTTCTGAAATTGGTGAACTTCTTGTGAAATTAACATTGCCATGCCCAACCTAATAATGTTCAGATAATAATTTATGGTTTATGACATAAGTACTAAATGGCCACGCAGTTCAGTATTTATGTCCAATCTTCAATGATGTTCAGTTGAGCAATTGATGAGTTGTTATTCCTATCCATGTAGATTAAGTATGAGTAGTTCCAAATTAGTAGTTAATTATATTTTGGCTTTTATGCCACCTTTGCCACATTACTGTTTCTGTAGACTGACATATCTCCTCATCTATGTGTTTCCCCAGTGCATTTCCTGAAACATTTCAGGCCTGAGTTGGAAAAAAAAAAAAAACCTTGACCTGCGGGAGGTAAGATAGCCCCCTGGCATTGCATTAAGAAGACCTTCTCACGCAGGTCGAGAAAACCATCAAACCCCTGCCCCACCTATACGCTGCGGCACCGTAGCCCATGTATAAACGACCATGACTTGGCCTTGGACCTGTGCTTTGGTGTAGGACAGACGAGGGGATTCTTTTAACCCCAGCTTGAAATTTACTTTCACGGGGAGTCGAACCCAGGACCTGAGGAGTGCTGGTAGATCAGGTCATAGAAGAGGTCGACAAGATGATCACGACAGGGTTCATCAAGGAGATACAATACCCTCGCTGGCTCGCCAACATCGTCCCGGTGGAGAAGAAGAATGGGAAAGTTCGAGTCTGCGTTGACTTTCGTGACTTGAACGACCTAACCAACTCACCTAGAGGCCAATTCACCAGGCCTGATTTGTTAATATCTTTTTTTTAATCTCTTTTTTGTTTTTTATTTTACTGATAGCATATGGAGGGATTATTGTCTTGGTGCCTTTTGTATTCACATTGTTGGGCATGCCGGTAAATATTTCCAAAACTTTTGACCTGCATTTACTCTCTGAAATCGCAGAAATACACTAAGTTACATGGTGTTTTTTTTCTCCATCCTGCAAGATATTTCTTAAAACCTGGTTTGAACTACATGTTGTTATATTAATTCTTTTATGATCAAACTTGATATTCTCTGGTTTTTGTCTGAGCAGTGAATCGTAGTATCATATTGTTCAAGGTAGAATTTTACTCCATGCCACCAAACTATTAGGCTTCTTTGCGAAACTTGGTAAGAGTTAATAGTTTCCTGCAGTCATATATGTTTTTTGCAGGTTCCATGTTGGAGTGCCAGCTCAACAACTTTTAGAAGTTAAGTGAAAAAATTGACCATTTATTTGATGGTGAACATGCAAACAATGTGTGCTTATGCCAGATAATGAATGATAAATCTCTACTCCTAGAAAGGGTGAAAGAGAAACGCCAACACTAGGAATTGGCGTGCCCTCATTTGATCGGTGTGCCTTCCCACAACCCACCCCGTGAGCCGCCTCTGTATAATAATAAGAAAGGAGAAAACCAGTGCCCACCCCTGCCAAGGAGAAAACCAGTGCCCACCCCTGCCTCCATTTACTCATCCCCCCTGCCCAGCTCTGTTCGAACACCGCCCCACGCAGCCGCCTCCCTCGCCCCGTGCCATCAAATTCCCAGCCCAGCCCCAACGCTGTGCTACTGCTGCCCCACCATGCTCCATCCTTCCCTGTCCCACCCGGCTGACGCTCAGCTCTGCATGGTGATTAGATGCAAGGACTGGAGGCACTAAGATCCACGTCATGGATGTGGACTAGGCCAGGTGGCGCTGCAGTGAGTGCCGGCCAACCTGCTGCTCTTAACACAAACAGGTAATGTGTATTTCTGGTACTTCATTCTGTTTCCCTTCAGTGTTCATTTCTGGTCTTGTGATGTACCGTTGTGACCTTTATAAGTCATGTTTAGTGCTTGCTTAGTTTTTCCTCACTCTTCTACTTTGGTTGCTGATTTTGGTCTTGCACATGGATCAAGAACTGGAGCTATCTGTTGGAGTATGTGTGTGTATTAGGCCCATGAGGCTAAGCCCATGAGGCCCATGTATGAACTATATGGCTACCCCTCTAGGGTGTAGTCCATTATCCAATTATTCAGAAATTCCAACATGGTATCAAGCTAGGGTTAGGGTTTCCTCTCTCCCCTCTCCCTCCCTCCCTCTCCCAGCCACCAGCCGCCATTGCCGGCGCCGCCGCCGCCGCCATGGCGGCCGGCCGGGCCTCCTCCTCCTCCCTCCGGCCTACCCCTACTACACCTGCTTCCCTCCCCTCCCTTCTTCCTTCGTGGGATTGTGGCCGGGTTTCCAAAGCAGGCCCCGCGATTTGCCGGCCATGGATCAAGCGCTGAGGCCCCGGCGCTTGAGCGGAAGGCGCCCGGCGCCGCCGACCCTGCTGCGGGCGCGTACCAGGCGGTAGCGCCGCAGCAGCTGCTGCCCTGGCCGCCCGGCGTGCTGCAGCCCTTCCAGCCGCTGGCAGGTAGCGCCGCAGCAGCTGCTGCCCTGGCCGCCCGGCGTGCTTTGAACGGCTACCGGGCCGCGCTGCAGCAGCAGCTGCTGCCCAGCACAAACTTCCAGCAGCCCTGGGCGGGCGTGCCACAGCCCGGCGCCAGCGCCCCCTTCCCTGCTCCTCCTCCGCAGCCACCGCGACCCCGTCACGTCGACTCCAACCTCGCCGCCGCCGCCGCCATCGCGGCTGCGGAACTAGATCTTGTTCTTGACTTCCTCGCCCGGGGCCAAGCGTTTGAAGCGCGACCCGGCCGATCCGCTCGTCATGGAAACAGAATCGCCCAGCCGGGCGGGACCACGCTCCCTTCTCAACGCCCTTCTTTTGACACCTCGGTTGATCATGTCCTGGATCGTCGGGAATCTCCCTTGATTGTCTCAATGCGAAGCAACCTGTCTTTTTGTTCAATCTTGCCCCGCCGGATGAAGAACATGGCGGACTCCCTTGGGGAGTGAAAGTTTCAGGTTATTGACCCATGCCACCAAACTATTAGGTAATGCTACCAGTGCCCAGTTAACAGTTTCCTGCAGTCATCCCCTTTTTTGCAGGTTCCATGTTGGAGTGCCAGCTCAACAACTGCCGCTGGTCTTCTTGTGAAGGATTTGGCTTCCGGCGACCCTGCTCCGATGTGATAGCACGGGGCCTCTTTAAACTTTTCGCCGCCACCACTTCTTCCACTACTTGGCACCGGCGCCTCGGCCCATTTCGATCGTAGTTCCGACATTCCATGTACTCGGGCTCACGATGAGCATTTGTGTCATGCGTGCCAACCGGGCCGTCATGTTCGTCTTCCTTTTCATAGTTCTTCCTCTCATGCGGCCTGCATTTTTGATCTTGTACATTGCGACCTATGGACAGTCATCGGCATTTACGGTTATAAGTACTATCTTGTGATTGTTGATGATTTCTCTCATTATTCGTGGACTTTTCCTTTGCGTGCCAAGTCGGATGCTTTTCCCACGATTCTCCACTTTTTAAGCAGGTGTCCACGCGATTCGGCCTCACCATCAAGGCCGGCCGGCCCGGTGGCGACAATGGCCGTGAGTTCGATAACTCACCTCTCGTGCCTTCTTCCTCTCTCACGGTGTCGATGCATGTCTTGTCCATATACTTCCTCTCAAAATGGCAAGGCTGAGCGCATGATTCGCACCACCAATGACACAATGCGCACCCTTCTACTTCAAGCGTCTCTTGAAACCGGGCCGAGAGCTTACACACCGCCACCTATCTCCTAAACCGTCTTCCTTCCGCTGCTTGCCAAGCACCCACACCACACCACGCCTCTCTTCCACCGAGACGATCAGACAAAGCTGGCTGACTCTCTGTGTCTTCCTCGGGTACTCCCGGATCACAAGGGGTACCCTTTGACCTTACCTCTCCGGGTCCTCATCTCGTCATGTGGTGTTCGATGATCCACCACCAACACCACACCCACCTCCACTCCGGATTCGACCTCCTCCTTTCTTTCCCCACCGACCCGGTGGTTGAGCCACCTTTCGTTGTAGCTACACCGTGCTCTCCGACGGGACCGTGCCCCGACTCACCACCCTTTGGTGAAATATTTGCAGCGTGGAAAACCAGTCTCCGGGCTTTTGCCCGGCCGCCGGCGTCGTGCCCACCCCCTGCCTCCATTTCATCATGTTTGCCCAGCCTTTTTTCTTTTGTACCGCCTGCAGCCCCGGGCTGTGCCACTCTCAAATTCCCAGCCCAGCTCCCAATTGCTGTTGGGTTCTCACTGTTGCGATGAGACTTTCCACCATGCTGCCATTCGCATGGTCTTTCCCACAGCTCAACAAGTCTCTTTCTGGCCTGGAGGCCCCGGCGTGGAACCACCCGGCGACACGGGATTTGTGGAGGCCAAGTGACACAGTTTATCTATCACCATGGAGCCGAGGCTGGCTCATGAGTCACTCCTCCGCCCGTATCATCTCCTCTCTTGGAGAGTTCGCCATGAAGGATCCGGGGGGTGCTCCACCACTTTCTCGGTGTCCTTTGTTGAGCCTCACCCCCGGGGGTTACTTCTTGGCCGGTATACTCTTGACACAAACCCTGCTCCACTCCGATTGACAAGGGCAGGAATGTGCATATCGGAGTCTTGCCGGTGCTCTCAAGATCTCACCTTCACTCGGCGGACATCACCTATGCAGTTCAGCAGCTATGTCTTCATATGCATGATTGGGAGCCCCATCTGCTCTCAGCGTCTTTAGCTACCTCGGGGGGGTGACTACGGCTTGCTCCTACACCGGGCGGTCGCCCTCCATGGTTGGTTGTCTGCCGGACAGATGCGGCGCCCCGCCGCCAACGGCGTGGCCGAGGCCTCTGGCTCCGGCAGCTCCTTGGAGAGCTCCATAGCCCTCTCCTGACCTCGCGACAACGTCAGTGCGGTCTACCTCTCCACCAACCCCGTTCAGCACCGGCCGGAGATCGACCATGTTTAGGCGCGGGTGACCACCTTGACATCTTCACCAAGGGCCTCCCATCCTCGACCTTCACTGAGTTTCGCTCCGGCCTCAACATCACCTTCTAGAGTTTGCTGGGGTGTTTTTGTGTATTAGGCCCATGAGGCTAAGCCCATGAGGCCCATGTATGAACTATATGGCTACCCCTCTAGGGTGTAGTCCATTATCCAATTATTCAGAAATTCCAACACTATCTGCTATCAAGCTTTGAACACGGATATACAAGGAACCCCAGGTGAGCTCTTGTAATGTGAATCAATCAGTTAGAGCAGCTATAGAACAGAACAGTTGACATTGATCAGTTAGCTGTCCTGAAAATCTGCATAAGAAATGGAAACAACTTTGGTAGGTAATGCTAGATTGCAGCTTAGGTGAAGAATAAGTACCACCTACTTCTATGACTTCAATACTTCAGTGAACACATTCAGAGATTGCTACAGAGGGACTGAGGATCTTTTTTTTTGGGGGGGACATCAAACATTGGAGATAGTAGCTATGATCTTTGCCAAGAACGGGTGGCGATTTAGTCATAGGAAACTGGTGGCTGATGGAATCCCAGTACCATAAGAATTGGAAAATCGTTGGTGTCTAACTCTGATTCGTTTCAGTTTGGAGGCGCGAGGAAGATGCCTTACCTTGCTTAAAGAACAATAGCATTTTAAATATTCATCATGTTCTGAACATTTCTGTCAGGCCAGCAATCTCATCCTTGGATGGGTTTTACTTTGATGATCTAGAGAGAACAAACAAATTGGTGCTGCACATGTAGGAGAGGCAGCAGCAGCCATTATTCAGTAACCTTTTGTTTGTGTAATTTTCATTTTGAATGAAACTGTTGAACTTGCCTCAAGTACAGTCACCTGAATTTACAATTTGATTTTGTGGAGCCATTTGGTGCATAAGCAGAATTTCTATAGCAGTCTTATTGCTCAGATGTAAAATTAAAGTTGTAAGCAAAGTTGAAATACATTGTTGGAGTGAGCTCACTGACTACTAATTACTCAAATACAGCGAATTAAAGCAACTCCAGCAAGATCCTCAAATCAGGGACCCTACTTTTGATTTGAGGGATCTCTCTCTTGTAACCACTAGGCTACAGGCCCTTTTGTGTATTGAGTAGTTGAGGCTGAGATTACTGATTGAACTGGAAGAGGGACTGGTGATTTGTGATATCTATGGTACATGCATATTTGTTTCCGAAGGGATGCAGTTTTGGATTATGTAAAATGTCAATTGGTTTTGGATGAAGGAATAATGTAGAGGGATCAGCAAACTGTTATGGCTTAAGCCATTGTTCCTTGCTTTACATCGAAGAGGCAGCCTGGGGCTATAGTCTGGAAGAATAATTTCTCGTCACTCAGTACGAGTAGTTGAGCTGGGCAGCTATGGCTCGGCCATTGATTTATGAACAGTTTTGGCCTTGTGCATCTTCTGTACTGTAGCTATAACATTGTTACATCCTTCACTGTTTTTGAATGATGATTTGTGCTTTTGTTCATTCTCTTGCAGCTCCTGACAAGAGTAGCTTCAAAAACAATGCAAATATAGGTTGAATAAGAGTTTTTAAGAAGAATTATTAACATTTATGTCTCCAGTTATATTTACAATGAAAACATATTCTATGATCAATCTAATGATATGTATTTGATATCATAAATATTTTTAATTTTTTGTATAGACTTAGTCAGACTTAAACTTGTTTGGCTCCTTGGGAACTCAGAATTGCATTCTTTTTGGGACAGAGGGAGTAGGTGTTGGAAAACAATGTATATGACACTTCCATTGGATTTGAGGTCAGCTGCTCCCCAAATCTCCCTGCATACTTTCACCTGTGTGTGCCATATGGTATCTACTGAGGCCACATTACTGTGGCCACATAACTTGTTATATACAATTTCTCAAAGTGGATTGATTAAAGACCTGGCAATTCTAATCGTTTCAGCTACTGTTGGTGGTACCATATTATCTTGATCAGTAATTCTGAAATATTTTGCACTTAACGCTTGCATCTTTTTTCTTAATTGAACACACAAGAAAGCTGCCTACATCCTTGGTAGGCATGAAAATGTGTTAGTCTTCCAGTTTATCATTGGTTACCTACTTGCTGGTTCCTCTAGACTGCTTTAAGCCATATATGTTATCTCGACTGGTAGGATTATTGGCTGAGATTATATGAAAACTCCTTCCTTTTTGGTTTGGGTGTGTGTGGGGGGTTTTGTTTTGTTTTTCAGCTTGCTGGGTTTCTTTCTAAATCCAGCAGGTCTTATATTCCTCTATCTTAATGAAATGACAAGCAGATCTCCTGCGTAGTTAGAGAAAAAAAGAGATTATATGAAAACTGCATGATGGGCCAATGCATTGGGTCCTATGTTGGATAATTTGTAAAGATGAATTACTAGCTTTTGAAATACAAAGTTGTTTTTATTTTGTGTAGTAACCTAATATGCCATTCATATTTGGCATATGGATTATTGAATATTAAGTGGATATAAAGTTATCTTAAAAAAAATCATAGGGAGGAATCTAGCATAACATTTATGTGAACCATCCATATCTTGGTTTTGGCTTAGTTAGAATCATTGGACAATACCTGTTATCTTATGATTTTTTTGGCTCCCGTTGCAATGCACAGGTAAAGACCTACTCAATAAGAAATGAAAAGGAGCACATCAATGGGCCTAGAGCTTTTCCTTCAAATTTAAATGCAAGATAAATGTAAGCCAACCTGCTGCAACCAGTTTGTTGCTAGTCAATAACAATGAAATGGTTATTGGCCTGAGACTATATTTTTTAATGTTGTTATGTAATGCAGTTACGTACGTATATTTTCATAATAAGTGGGGTTTATTTAGGAAATGTATCTCTGGGCCTAACAAAAGCTGCAGAAAGGGGATTCAGGAATCACGATACATGTGTTGAGTGATGCAAATCTGAAATGTGCAACTAGCTTTTGAATCGAGGTGAAAACATAGCTCCAGATATATCATATATATAAAAGAGAATCAAAGTTTTATGTGGATTGCAGTTGGTGTCATAGGATCATATACAGTGAAGTGAGATGTACTTCCTACTGTGATCTTGTATGAAGCAGTAAGATGTGAAGCATCTCAGTAAGACTTTTCTCTTAAAATCATTTTGATTGATAAGAAATCGATAGTCAGTAATTTAGTATGATTTTTTTATTGTTTACTGAGTTATAACAGCCCTCACCTGTTGTTTATCCAATTCTGGCCTAGGAATAATAGATTTTCAATGTGCAATGTTGCAATGCAACTTTGACAGTCAGTCTAGCCCCAGTTCCAGGTCTCCTGCCCAGTTGAGAAAGAAGAACATGCATTGCATGGGAACTTGAAAAGAACGGAAATAAATGTGTAAATAATAAGTGCTCCTAGATATATGATAAGTGGCATACGACTGGGCCAGCTCATGATATGATACAGGGAACCTGCATGTTGGGGTTGGGCTTTGTCTTGACATGTGTAAAGAGAGGATCATTTTAGTATTAACTATATTTTCCCGAGATGTCACCATATGGCACTACTATACGGCAGACAGTTTATTATATCCTCAGCCCAACTAACTTCATCTGTGTGTTAGCTCAGTTTTATATAGAAAGACAAGGCTATAAATGGTATGATAGTTGTGAATAATGACCTTCAGGTTGTTGTCTGGAAACAAATATCATGTCATCTACTTGTCAAAAAAATATCCATGTCTATCAGGATGCAGTACTGTACTATATGAATGATAATGGAAGTCGATAAGTATAAATTATTATGCCATGTTTTTATTTTCGCTTTTTGTACTATTGTCAGTGTCCTCAGGTGGTGGAGCGTGAAAGGTTGCACTAGTTTTGTTAGGTGTCGACAATTTGATATTATTACTACCTCTTGTGTGATTGTAAATATTTTCACTATAATAAACAGCTGTCTTCTCCTTGTATATGCTGAAAATATGCGCTAGTGCCAATGTTTGTTTTTATCACACTATTCCAGGAAAATTTTGTCTTCAAATTTATTGACATAATCGCAGATATATTTTATTAAATAAACAAGACTTTTTCATAGTCAGCTATTTAAGTTTTTTGTATCGTACTGAAACTTTGCCTAGTTTATGTTTTGTTCTTGTGGTATAGTAAATGCTTTAACTGAGTTGTTCTGTCTCCTTTCTCCCTTGATAGCATAAACCAAGGGGATGTGCTGTCAAATCAGTTTGCTTTATTGCTCCTTATGATGTTCTTGATGTATTTATGTAACTTTTTATGCTAGTATTGACAGCTACTTTTAAGTGTCTAGTCAGTACTGCCAAGTAACTTTTATCAAGTAGCTAGTCGATTTAATGTTGGCCCTTTGATCAGTTGTGTGATCCTTTTCTTTTCATCAAGTGTCGGTGTGCACTGTGGCATATACTGCTGGTAATGGTGCCTTGTCTTGTGTTGGAGGGACCTATCCCACCTGCTTCGACTTTGTCTTGTTCATTCCTGGCATGCTAAACTGGAGATTCTTAACTATATTTTCAAGTATATCATCTGTCGGTGAGACCTCTGCTGCTCGGGTGTTAGTGATTGTTCATGCTCCAGAGCGTATTGTGCACTGAGTATACCTTAAGTCCCTGCTAGTATTGTGTCTATTAATTTCATTTCCAGGGTTTCCTGTTTTGCATTACTATTTTCTGTTTTCTTTCTCTCTCCCTGTGTAGCTATCATAGATACTCTAATGTATGTTTGGTTGTGCTTGCTTGCATTCCTCTCTTTTGTATCTTGACTTGTGAGCAATTGTTTGCCTGCCCTTGTCCTTGATGTCGACTTCCTACTTTCCCTACTTCCCGTATGCGCTCTCTTTCATTGATTCTGACATGCTACCTGAACACTATGGGATGCTGGATCGTGGATCTTCCATTGTACTGCATTGCAACATCATTTGATCATCATGAACTCCCTTTTTTAATTTCTGTATTTTCTTAGTGATGTAGATATGTTTCTTCATACTCATTAACAGTGCAGCTATTATGGATCTTTTACTTGCCTTTTTTTCTCCTTTATTATCTTTTCTCCAGGTTAGAAATATGTGAAAACCTCAGTTGCAACCTAGATTTGCATCACTTCTAAATGCTTGGGTCCAGTTCAGTTATTCCAGCAGAAAGGCAAAACAATTGGAACAAAATAAATCTTTGAATGAACTAAATAAATATGAAAGAATTATTTCTCAGGGTTTTTGAGGTACAATTACATTTGGTGTTACCTATAATCTACTAACCTTGGTGTTCTACTATTCTTTCTCAGTGAATTCTGTGGTGAGGATTAGATGTTAGGGGAAGGGAAAAAAGGGGATCAGTGCCTGTGGGCAGTGAAATCTAATTACATTGTGAAAAGTTGTCTGTGTCTGTTGTTGCTTCGCTCTCCAGGTGCTAGCTTCTGCCATAATGCAGAGTCATAATCTGGTTTGTGCTTGGTGTGCCGGGGGCCGGCAAAACCGCTGCAGCCTCAGCCGGCACTGGCCGCCAAATAGTATCACGGACCTGCTGCAGGGTCATCGGCGGTTGAAGGCGTTGCCCTCGACAGGTAATCTCTAACTGCATTTCACAGGGATATATGTTAATGAGGTTACAGTGGCAAGCATCCTTGCTATCATTATGATTGCTGAAGCAAAAACTATGATATGATATGACAACCACACAATATATTATTATTTATGTACAAGCAAAAGTAAGTGCTGCGTCTTAGTTTTTCACCAGATTATTTGCAAAGCTAAACTCAGGTATGACTTCAGTACAAGTCCAGAAACTTCATTTCTGAACCCTATTTCGTTCCAAATTGTAATAAAGTACAATACCAACTTTTCATATTTGAATGTGAATGGTGCCGTTTTCCTTGTCCTTGCTATTGAATGAAGCTATTCTATTAGTGCTTATCACGGTGGTTATCATAGAAATTGAACTGCATAATTTGATTTTTGTTAATCTTGCATGAAAACATGGGTAACATTATATTTCTTCAGTATATAAAAAAATATAACATTTCCAACTTCTGGACTGCAAAAATCTATACCGAACATTAACATCTACCTCCTCTCATTACCATAATGTCTACCTCCTCTGGCTCTGCTGCCAACAGGGTGTACGGCATCCCTCCTTGCAGACCCTGCTGCCTGAGGTTGAAGGGGCCTTCTTAGACAGTTTGAATGTTGATGCTGCAACTTTCTCTAGGTGTTTTTGGAATTAAGTTCGTGTTTTTGAAATTAAGTTTGTTTTTGCAAATTAAGTTCTAATGGGTAGAGGTGCAAGTGGTATGAATATGTTCTGTTCGTATCCGGATTTGAATACGTTTAGAAGAGTTCCATCTGTTTTTTTTTTTTTTTTTTTTGAACGTAAGTTCCATCTGTTTCCATGTTCAGGTATTCAGTATCCAACACTATATATGTATATGATTTCAACATCTATTCATCTTATCAAACAAAGTTGACAATATCTGTATGCAAATCCAAATCGGAGAAATACTGCAGCTATCTGTGTTCGTAATTTTTATCCATTTGAACCTGATCGTTTGCAGCCCTGCTAATAGGTATATTTCAGGGAAGAGATTTCTCCAGCTATAGGGTTCCCAATCCCCTCAATCCAAACTGGGAGGTTGCTATAGACGACATTAATTTTCTTTCTATTTATATTTCTTTGCAAGTCCTTGGTCTTATGCTATACCATGTATTTCTTCCCGGCGAATTATTTATTTATTACTAATAACACGACAGTCCAATAGCCACTGGGATGATAAAACCCAGAATTCTTAACACCACACCTAACCATGAAGCGACCAGTTCACTAGTCACAAGGGTGGTGGAAAAGCAAGCAGCCATGTAGATCTTGTAGCTGTATTTCAATTCAATTCAAGGCCTAAAAGAGGCCAGTGACTGTAGCAGAGCCTGACCACCTGGTTTCACCAGAGAAAATGGCTGGAGAACAACCATCAGAAAAGGGCCCCAGCAGAAATACTCTATTTCTGATGAAAGCGGGGCCCTCCAATTGTGATTCTCCAGTTGCTGCCTAATTTTGACCCTACCTTTTTTTTCCCTCTCTTTTTAGGTTGGAAAAGCACAAAGAGGAGCTAAATTATTACCACTCTCTTCTAAATTATAGATTGTTTTGGCTTTTCGAGGTACATAACATTGACTATACAGCTAGATATGCAATATGTTTAGATACATAATAAAAATTATGTATGTAGAAAAGCCTAGAGGGAGTATTATTATACAGTGCAGAAAACGCTGAGGAAACTACTGTTTGAGTTGTGATGCCTTTGCCAAGTGAAACATACACATTCACTAATCTTGGCTATGTGTGTTATATATAGCCTTATAGGTTAACGTGCTAATCAATTCTCCCTTTTATGTCAGTGTGTTCACGTGCTAATTGTAAATTCTTAAATAAGCTCTTAGGAATGTGAAGATACTGATTAGTATTCTTAAATATTTTGTTTGCCACCAACAAGTATTGTGCTTAATTTACATGTGGTGCTTTAGCTCAGTGATGAGCTGCTGCTAAGCCAGTTTGGCAGTGCTGCGTGCTCCGCGGCCAGAGCCCAGAACCCTTCTGGCGAAACAAAGTTTCATGGCTCCGTGCATAAAAACGGCTCTATCTCCATGTTTTGCCGAATAGAAGCGTTCCTCTGCACGAGAATGTTTCGATGGTAAACGGCACCAAATAGGTCCTAACTGCCAGGTATCAGCTGGTTGTGAGCTAAAATGGCCTAGATCTGGAGTGATCGGCTGTTTGGGCCACTGTTCTTGAGGAAACAAACAAAGCAGAAGGACACGACATGCCTAGTTGTTAGGATGTAAAGCTTATTTTCAAATACTTTTATATGGACACATGACGCTTAATAGTTCGGTGAAGTGTGGGCTGTACCTAGAGCTATAGCTACCTTAGGGTGGTTGGCTCTCTCTTGATGGTGTAGATAAGTGCTCACAAGTATAGTGGCAGTGCACGCTTAACAACTACAGTATTATGAAGATAATATAAAACATTGTTTATTTATTTATTTGTTTATGATGGTTATAGTGCAAGCTTGGCAGGACAAGTAGCTATGCGGTTTAAAACCAACAACTGCATTCGGTCTTTGTCGGCTGTTGTAGTTTTTCTTAAAAAAATAAGTTGTTTTAGCTTATCAGATGGTTTATAAGTCCTGCTGAAAAGACTAATCAATAAGTCGAGCCTGTTTAGCAGAACTTATAAGCCGACTGAAACTGATTTTTTATAACAAAACACACTGCTACAATGGCTAATAAGCTGGTTGATAAGGTGAAGCGTACCTCATTCATAGACGAATTAAATTCTGGTATGGTTTCAACTAGCTGATAGTGAAATTACAAAAAAAAAAAAAACTGACTGTTAGAGCACACCAAACTTAACTAATTTAGATTAACAAGGCACTCTAGTATATTTTTAATATAGCGTATTGAAACTGTCGCTATAAATAATACCATTTTCAGCGGGCAAATATCGTAATAGAATCACCCCCTAGAAATACCTTTTTAGGTATGGTTAAATGCTCAATGCTAGAAATTGCTATTTTTACTATCGGTTGTGTTGTAGTGGTTTTGGTACTGCCTCTAAAAACTGGATTTAATTGCTCAAATCTTCTCTATACCGCTATAGCACTGAACTCGAGCCTTGATTATTGGAGAGCATCATGGTGCGTCCAAGCTGCCTGCTGAGTACCTCTCAACACCAGGGCGACCTGCTCGCTATTCGCATACTACCTTCACTTCTTCATTGGTCTCCTTCCCCCAACCTTTTCTTTGTCATGACAAAGCCCCTTTTCTTAGCAGCTTGGCTATTGTGATATATGTAAACTAGTCACTGCCTTGTCTCCCTTAGTCTATCGCCGCTAGGTGGGACCTAGTTGTGGCTTAAGTGAATCTCACCACAGACCCACATGGCTTAAGTGAATCTCACCAAAGACCCACATGAAACTTGCATTGCTTTCTTCATTCCCACTCGTTTGGCTCAACCTAGGTCATTTAAGACCTTCCTCTAGACATGAGCATTTTGTGGATCTTATTGGGAAAATGCTGGTTTATTAGTTTGGGCTTAAAATCTGTGCCTAGTAGTGTCCAATGAGCTATTGAGGGCCTCGTTTTTTTGGGTCGGTCTCAGGCCAAGCCGTTTTGGACTTGTAAGGTGTGCAGGCTAGGCTAGATTTTTCCTCATATCTTCCTTTCTCTCGGTGACACATGTATATATGCAAATATACATCGTATGCACTGACCTACACTCTATGGACATCTTCATAGACATTGGAGATGGAGGAAGCTAGGAAGCAAAACCATTTCAATAAATCCATCCAAGACTTAAAAAAAATAAAAAGGAGAAATTAGGTTGCTGAGAACGGGAGGGCAGGAGAGAGAGATCATCCCTACGACATGTGGCCTCAAGCTACCTGAAAATCACCAGAACTACGATGAGGGGGCCAAAACTAATAAACGTATTTAATAATAATTGAGGTGCTAAACTTACCCTTTTTTATAAGTAGGGATAAAATCAGACAATACAAGGGTTTTGGAGAAAAAAAAATGGACTCAATCCTTTTCTAAAATTAACCCTATTTGGTTCGACCAATTAAATCTATTTTTTTCAACAAAAGCAAATAAAAAATTATCCCAAAAAAGCAAATAAAAAATAATTGCTGCAGTGCTTACATGTGTATAACCTCTGCTTTTTGAGGAAATGTTGCGTGTCCCACGACAGCTGCCATTAATAAATCGAAGCGATGGCCAGTTATACCAACACGTACGAGCACCACAGAAGGTGGAGGCAATGATAGATATCCTGTCAGATAATGTTGGGCTAAACTAGATCGAGATGTTGGGTTAGTAGAATACAAAAGGCATGGTGTATTTGTGTATGTGTTATATAGTGGTGGACCAAAGTATATGGCTGCATTTGAAGCTGCAGGGCAGAATGGCATACACCAGACGATATCTGCATATGCAGTCTCAGTGGACTCAGTGGACTGGACATGTTTATATCATGCGCATGTTTGAGAAAAATGCAAGCATGGTCCTAACGTTCTCTCTTTTTAACACTCGGTGGACTTCGTTTCATGAAAAGAAAAAACACTCCCGTGAGCTTTGAACTCTGATTGGAAGCTTGTGATGCTACCCTAATTAATAATCCAGGTATGTGTATATATATATATATATATATATATATATATATATATATATATATATATATATATATATAGGTTTTCCTACTCCCGGGAGTAATTACTCCCATCTTTAAAAAAACCATATTGCGTATGTATTTATACTTGTTTATCACTTTGAGTATGTTTATATACTCATACTAAGATACTTCAAATCTTTCCATGTGAAAAAAATTTTAAAGGAACCTATATTTTTTAATATATTACAAAAATACCACTAACTATAATACATAAAATAAGTATAACCACATACTCTATGTATGCATACATACTTGACATATATATTACCATAAACAGTCTAGTATGATCATATACTTCATGTACATACACTTTGCGTTCGGTCATATACACCTTAAATCTAGAGATATTAACATGGGAGTACCTACTCCCTAGGAGTAGGAAAGAATTAACATGAGAGTAGCTACTCCCTAGGAGTAGGATAGAATTTTTCTATATAGGACGAGGTTTTCCTACTCCCGGGAGTAGTTACTCCCATCTTCAAAACAACATATTCCGTATGTGTTTATATTTATTTATCACTTTGAGTATGTTTATATACTCATACTAAGATACTTCAAATCTTTCTATATGAAAAAAATTTCAAAGGAACCTATATTTTTTAATATATTACGTTAAAATACCAAGATTTAAGGGGTATATGAACGAAGTGTAGTACATAAAATAAGTATAACCACATACTCTATGTAATGCATGCATACTTGACATATATATTATCATAAACAATTTAGTATGATCATATATTTCTTATGTACATACACTCAAAGTGATTCGGTCATATATACCTTAAATCTAGAGATATTAACATGATAGTAGCTATATATAGGAGTAGGATATAATATTTTATATATATATATATATATATATATATATATATATATATATATATATATATTCACAATTAATGTGGTCCATTGAAAGCTTTGCTAATGCAAAATAGGGATCCACGAATACTGCAACAATAAATAATAAAACCCCTTCAATAATTGAAATTCATGATGTGACAGTTGTGTGTGATGTGCTTGTCGGTCAGAGTTCATAGTCGCATGTACAGTCGGCGAGAAAACGATGATTGGCTGTGGCTGCGTGTTGGTTGTGTCGGTGGGGATTGGCAAAAATACACAAGCGCAACAAACGATATTTCTACTGATGTGCCCATATTTCTTCTATAGCAAACATCGTAATCGATCGTCAAATATCGTGATTATTGTATATATAGACAATCCTAGTGTGTGATTGCCAGAGCCTGCCAGGCCGATGGCGACGTATATAGATTTTATCAAGGTTATGGCAAATCGATCGGCAATTAATGTCAACTCTAAGAGCTACTTTAGAGAGCAAAACCATAGATGGAAAACCCTTCACAAAAAACTAAGATGGTAATTAAAATAATATCTCCATGGATACCCACCGTGAGAAAAGTCTGGGATCTTAGAGAAATTAGAGTTTCCAAATTAGATATATAATTGCTTTACTTAAAATCGTTCTTAGTCTGTCAGTGGTCTTCTTTCCTCACGAATTTTTCACTTCTTATCAAACAATTGATAGCATGAGGAATCATGCCATGGAGCAATCTTGAAGTAGATGAGAAACCATAACCCCTTGGTTGAGCATCAAGTTTATAAAAAAGACACAATGAGTGTTGTCTTCACTAGAGGCGTAGCCGGGAAGAGCCCCGCCAAAAGGCCCCTTAGACAACCTAAACTAAATACAGCCTACGTATATGAGAAATTAAAGCAGGTTTGGTGGAGCTTTTTTTTTTTTTTTTTTTTTTTTTTTTTTTTTTTTTGTGCAAATTAGGTTTGGTGGACATTATTAAGGAACGAAAGCATGCATTCATTTTCAATGAAATTGGTAGGAGTAAATTCTGTGTTCCCTTCCACAGGAATTTTTAAATGAAATTGGTAGGAAAAAAATTCCCTTCCGTTTGATTTTTCGATGAAGGATTGTCATTCCCTATTAACTTTTTCTTAGAACTCATACTCATGTGGAGTTCAAACATTTGAGAAAGGAACTAGGGTGTTTTCACAAGCATGCCAAGGCTATAATTTTTTTTTTGCCATTACACAATTCCTTAAGGTTTGAGAAAAAATGAATGCAACTTAAATTTTAATTTCAATAAATTTAATGGTATTAAATGCGACATAGCACAGTATGTTTTTAGTCTGCTCTATGCTATTTTTTTACAGCTCTAGATATACAACCAACTGTGAGATTCCTTGAATAATCAGTTTTATCACTTTATGTATGTAGTAACTGACTTGGATATAATATATATATGAACAGATTACAAACATGGCCATTTCAAGTGGCCATTCCATTTCACTATTTTCAAGGGTGCCACATCATTTAAAGTGTGTCAGGATGGCTGAAATGCAATAAGGATCCAATACGCACAGTTTCATCAATTATTTCGCGATTTTATAGGCTATATTGTGAAACAAAACACTGGCAGCACCAATAGATAGTTTAATTAAATTATTACCACTGTTTTCTTCAATACGTGGGAAAAAAATAAAATTATCTGTATTATTTATCATTTATATATATGTTATATATGACACCATGTGCTTGTCCACCTTAAATGGAAAATGAAACTGCACTGGTCCCAGCATGTGTGGAGGCGGCTACCGGGAAAAGACAAAATCCATGTCCACGCGAGGTATGCATGTAAGGAGAGAGTGCATGCAGTGCAACACCTCACACGTGGACCTCTATAAATTAAATCTATTCACGTAGCACCAACTACGTGTTCCTCTCTACGTACTGTAGATTCCAATTGATGAAAAGGATATATGTATACACCATAATACCGTACCCATAACCATAAGAGAGATGGAGGGCTCGCTCGATCTGTCGGTGACGCCCCTGCACGTACGTAACGTAGGCCACACAAATCATTCCCAATATGTTATGCCGATCCAGTGCAGTGCAGTGCAGGCAATGCATGCATGGACGGCGACGTTAGAGACGCAAGCTAATTAAAATAAGCAGCTGAATTATATATTGAGCTGAGCCGCTGAGACGGAGGCAAATAAATCAGGCAGGGTATCATGCAGCAACTGCTGGTACTATTATGTACGTGGTGCGAGGTCACGTAGCCATGCACATCACTGCATCTGTCAGCGCGCAAGCATCGCGATTGGCACATACAAAACGAGCTCGCGTCCCATCCGTCCGTCCATCGCTAGCTGAAGATGGCGAGGTGTGGCCGCGTGTTAGGTTTCACGTCCATTCGTGAAAGCTCTCCAACGCAACGCAACGCAACGACGACATGCCCATTGGCCTCGCATTCGCCAGTGGCCACCACCACCCATCGAGCCTATACGCGCGCGCGCGGACGGCGTCGCCAGCACACACATACAGTGTGCCTCGATCGATCCCTTTCTGTTGTCATGCTGTGTATAGTATAGTTATTATAGTAGTGTAGCTGCTGCTGGTAGTGCGGCTGCTAGCTGCGCCAGCAAGCGACGAGTGACAGACAACTAATGTAATTAAGCCCTCAGCTAGCTGCTAGTGTAAGCGATACTATATATACTATAGTAGGACAGCCACATACATACATATATCTATGGACGTGCAGATACGTATATATGTCCTATGTTTTCCGAGGTCTAGAGCTAAATTAAAATTTGGGACTCCTTGCTTGTATAATAAACACTCATCATGATCCTAAGTTGTGGTAATGACTAATAATGGGCTAAGTGTACTACACACCCACGATTAGTCTATAAGCCAAAGGGTAATAATTTATTAGACAATTTAATTATAAAAATCACAAATTTGCGTATAACTGTTGCGCAAAAAAAAAAAATGCATACAAACTAGCTATGTGATCTGTGTTCGCGATCCATAACAAGAAAAATGAAATGATTTAATTAAAGGAGAAAAATAATTTCATTAAAGTTTGGGAGGTTCTCCAAATATGGTAAACTAGTAGGATGCCCCGCACGTTGCTGCGGGTTGCGGGTATGAAGTCAAAATAAAATTATAATGGTCTCAAAAAGAGTTTATAATGGTCTTATTCAAAAAAATATATAAAATAAATAAACAATTATAAAATACTAATAATAAAATAAATATGGATGATAGTACAAAAGGTTAAATAAGACGAATGGAGGTTTTATCTATTGACATGGTATAGATACATATATTTGAAGGTCAATTGGGCAGGTTTCACCCAAACTCATCTATATGAACTGGGCATCACCCAAATTTCTATATGCATGTTTTGGAGAACCACATGTAATCCATGTGGTATGCAGTTTTGCTGGGTTTTTCTTACAAATAGGTTTTTATTTAGAAATGGTTTAAATTTTTGCAAAAAAGATATCGAAATATATTCATGTGAAGTCTTGTTTTGAAGAGTTTATTGTGAGGAACACCATAGTGCAATTGGATTTTAATTACGATACTTGGTTTAGGTGCTACGACTTTTTTTCTATTTCAAAAGAAATAGCCAGTGGAAAATAAATGAGAGTCTTAGTGGATGTAACTCCTCTGATGATGTCAGCTAATATCATTCTTGAGCTTTCAACCAATCAGGATCAAGAGAATGGACTAGAGAGGGGTTAAACATATATGGGTTATAGATAAGGCACACATAGTAAATCTTACAAGTAAACCATGCAGATATATGGAGATGGTGACTACTACAGTTCTTGTTTTCAATTTTGTAGAATTTTAAGATTACAATATACATCTATATATGAAAAGATCATGCCCCTAACAAATGGTTTCAGTTCTTACTAATTCAGAATTTAGAGACTACAACAGGGGGGGAGGGAACCTACGGTGCTTTATTTCTTCAGTCTTGTGGACTAGTGACCTAAGTTACTTTCCTACATGGAGCCATGCATGCCTCATGAAGTCGGCTGTCAACGGATTAGGGTGATCCGCCAGTCACATCACAGCTACTCTAGTCTTGGAATGGCAAGACATCACGACTACCGTCACACAGCACGGTTTTGGCAGCGCCAATTGCTAATATGCTCGAGGTGCTCGACTACTAACTTTTTAATTTTAGAGCTTCCAAACTCTATATACAAAATATTATGAGACTATTTGGAACAAGGAAATAAAAACATAGGAATAAAGAAGGAATCATAAGAACTAGGTAGGAATGTATTGACAAAATAGAGGAAAGGAAAAACACATGAATTTTATAGAAGTGGGTGTTTGGAACACATGAAACAAAAGAGCATATACCAAAACTTCACTAATGTATTAGATGCTACTAGACAACTAGTTGCAAGGTGCACACACGGTTCTACTCCCACAGATAACACATGACACTACTATACAAAATCTTTTGCAAGACACTTCAAAATGGACCTCCGAGACGGTTGGGCTAGAAAACTGCCTTGGTTAATGTCTAGTATTAATCGAGGCAGTCACAACCAACTGCCTCGCAAAATATATTTACCGTGGTGGTCCTATTACGACAACCGCTTCCAAAAATAGCTTATTTTCTGAGGCGGACATCTTAAGACAACCGCCTCGGTAAATCGATTTACCGAGGCAGACAGCTTATAAGGCCCGTCGCAGTAAAGGCTGCAACCCAATAGACCCAGCCGAGGCCCGATAAGCATCCACAGTATAAATTAACGAACTTAGGGTTAGCTCATTCATTTCCCTCTCCCTCTCTCTCCTAACCGATGGCGCACCCTCTCTCCCTCCTCCCTCCCTCCCTCTCTCTCGCACATCTCTAGCGGCAGTAGCCCTCTCCAGCTCGGAGGAGGGCGCATCGGCGGCGACCCTCTCCAGCACGAGAGGAGGGGCGTGGTGGCGGCCCTTTCCCGATATGGTGGCTTGGCGTGACCCCGGCACGGCGAGGCGGCGTGGTGGTCTGGCGCGGCCCGTCCATGCAGCGCCTCGGCGTCTTTGGCCCGGGCGCGGTGCCCCGGTGCAGCCCCTCCCACGCGGCGTCCAATAGATAACACACGGTGTGCAAGGTGCATGCATGGTTCTACTCCCACAGATAACACAAGGTGTGCCTTAATGAGTGAGATTTCCTCGGACTTCACACAATAAAATGATCCATGAGGGTCGATTTTAAATTTCATCCAAAACATATAGCTATAGGTATAGGAAACTTTCCTTTGAAACGGAATCAATGAATCCCTTAACACATCTACTTTAACCAAAATCACAGGAATGCCAATTCCTCTGAAAATCTTTTGAAATTCCTATGATCTAAACGGAACCTATATATTTAGGGTGGAGGTGGGGGACCCTTTTGTTTCAGGGGCTTGGAGCGGCCACCCCTCCGCCCCACTCCAGGACCGGCCCTTGCATGCACTTTTCAATACAAATCCAGTGACAACACAATTTTGCATCATCACAAAAGGACACATGTATAGTATTGTCATGATTAGTCAAACACTTGTCCAGATAAAAATGAAAAAACCACATATACTGGTGCTTAGATCCTAGTGTGTCACTTACTTCTCCGTCCCAGAATAATAGTCATTGCAGCATTCACAGCTTATCCAAAAAGAGTGTCGCTCTAGCCTAGTGGTCCCACATCCTATTCCACTTCCATCTCCCATCAACAGTGTGCTCTGCCACTCTCTCCTTCATCGTCCATCATCTTCTCTCTCACACTTCCTGGTGCACATCACCGCCCCCACTACCGATGCTTCTCCCTACCTCCACGATTGGTGCCCGCCTCTGCTGTCGGCAGCAGCCCCTTCATCTTCTCCTGCGGCGAAGAGAGTTGGTCGCATGCCCTTAGCTTCTCCTCTGTCGAGGTCTAGATCTAGCACCCTCAATCTTCTCCACCGGTAGCCCTCCTCATCTTCTTCTTCACCGCTGATCGAGGACGGGGGCATCCCTTGGGCCAGGGGTCCTCCTGCCCTCGGAGAGGCCCAAGTACCGGCAAGGAAGAGGGCTCCCCAAAGGATTGTGCGTGGCACTGGCGGGGCGGGCGTGGCTGCGTGTCACCCGCTTCCTCCAGTTCGTCGCCTGTCGCTTTCTCTGGTACTAGGCGGACCACGCCTCTGCTTCGGCTCCTCGTGCATGTGGAGGCGCACCCCATCGCTTAGTCCTCGCTGCCGCATCCTTTTACACTTCCTTCAACTGCGCCCTCCTCTTCTCCCTCGCCGGTGAGGGTGTGCACTACCTCAAGCGAGAGATACCAACATGTTGAGCCTCTTGCAACTAGATCTAGATGGGGAAAGGAGAGCACAAGAGACAGAACTTAATGGTGATGTGGGTATTTTGGTATTTCTTGCTGTTCTTGGTAGCCATGCTGAGTCTTGAGTAGATTCATGTGGCTAATATGGACTAGAATGGATGAAAACTCAAAAAGGCCCACTAGGACTTTACTTTTCTAAATTTAAAATATCTTAATAATATGGTATTCCTAAACATTGTGTCATATATATTTGAAAAAAGCAATGAATTTTAATTTTTATTTTGTCTTACAAAGGAAATCATAATGTACTTCAACAGTTTGCATATTATCTAGTGGTCTGACAAAGAAATCATAATATCCTTCACATCAGCATTACATGAGAGTTCTCGACTTAATATGGATATTCATGTTTTTGTTAGTTAAATGAATTAGCGGCCCTCAAATATGTAAAAGTGTGTCACTTATATCCATAAACTTTAAATATGCATTTCTGATCACTCATCGAACTTGTTAAGTAATGCATTGCGAATCCACACTAGCCATATATGCGTTCCTTGCTAATGTGGCATACCAACGCGAGTTGTAATCGCCATGAAAGAAGAGGGAAGCAAGGAGAAAAGGAACTATTCATGAGAGAAGAGGAAAGAGAAGCGCTTAAATAATATAAAAAACATGCCATGTTAGTATGCCATATGAGGGAGAAGCATACACATAGCTGATATGGACATATGGTGCACCACTTATAACAAGTTTAGAGACCCATAAATGTATTTTTAAAGTTGTACATTTAACTCTTTTTTATTTTCAGAATTTAACTGTGCATACTTTTAGCAGAATAGCATGAGTGTTGTGACTTTGTGAAGATTTGTTGGTACATATTTATAGGGACAGGTGTTCATGTGTGTATTTAAGAGTTTGCCAGCGTATTGAGTTTGGTAGAAAGACGATATCTCTATGTATCTGTATTGGATTTAATGAAAAAAGGTGATAACCTTATACAACAAATTACGTTCTAATTCACTTTATAAACGGATAGGCAGTGACATCGGCCTGCTGGGTGGAAATGAAATCAGTTTTCGCAGCTTAATTACAGAACTACTATTGTGCAAGAGTTTGCTTGGCTTGGTTGGATCGAAATTGAAATCCCCACCATGAAAAGGTGTGGAGTAATAAAGTGTTGGAAACAAATGATGATGCAGCCTCTGGTTTTATTTCTAGACTAGGCTGCGTATTGAATTATAACCTATGTATACATTACTACCAGCTAACAGCTACACGAACACACATAAAACTATATGCGAGGAAAAAGCATACTCATGTGCACATACCTCCACACAAGAGGCCAGGAAAAAAGCCAAGGCCAATATCTAACAAAAGAAAGCATCAGTGTTATGAAAAGAGCTGGAAAGAAGACAAAGTTGAAGCAGCCGCCTACTAGAAGATGTCTAAACCAAAAAAACAAATTAAGGCTCTCTACATGCATGGCTCACCTACCACCCTAGCAAGATAGACTAGTTTTAGAGGGTAGTGAAAGTGTACGCAGGAAGATCCAAGATTCGGACTAATGAAACAAATAAAACTTGGCCGGAGTAGCTAATCACCTAACTGAAAGCTGTTTTTTGTCATTAGACATACATAGGTTTTAATAAGCAATTAGCTGGAAAGGACATACTAAGTACTAGTACTAGTTCGATTACAATATGATTTTAGGGTACGGTAAATCACAGGTGCGTGATAGGCAATAGCATAGATGTTAATTTAAGGACAAAAACATTATGAATTATGCACAATCCCTTGTCTCTAATATAACTTGTGTGATTTTGGAGCCACTAATACATTGCCATGAAACATTTCTTGAGACAAGCCTAATCCAAACATCTGTAATAATACTTCCACTACATGATCTACATTTAAGATTTAAGTTTTTTTAATGGCCAAAGGTTTTGTAATCTAATTAGATAATCTTCTCGAGTGAAAAGAAATTAGCAACAAGGAATCCCAACCCTAAAAACCAATATGGATTTAGTAAAGTACTCTTGAGAATTCCTTAATTAGACTAAAAGCATTGGCTATTTCAGTCGACCATTCATAAAAATCTCTCGAGGACTCTTGGAAATCATGTAGTGATCAAAACTGCAAAAACTGTCGTGCATTCATTCTAAAAATAAATGATTCATGATGTTGGAGTTTGTATATATACAAATGTTGTTTTCACATTTATTAGGTTCAATGTAGTGCTTATTGTTGAATAATATTATTTTATTAGATCTCACAGACCTTAAACATATAGTCCAACTTAACCTAGTATAGTTAGTTAAGTATATACAAAGTAATACTGTTTCTTTGTGGTAGGTTAGAACCGGCAACTGTCCACTAAACATAGAATTTGAGATATGAAAATTTCAATTGTAACAGCTATAGAGTATACAATTAACAGCCTTCAGTTTGTTTATATTTTCAGTTTTCCCCTAAGCATGCATGTATATATCTATATATATATATGCTGTTCATGCATGAATTGTCGATAAATAAAGCATCAAAATAGTTGGAAAAAGCATTTGATCCTAGCGTAGCTGAAATGGAACTTGAGACGAAGCTGTAGTGCTGTACATATACATACAGCTACTTTATTTCTTAGAAAGCAAGGGGCCAGAGCTAGCGCAACGTAGGGCTAAGGAATCAAATAAATCTCTTTTACAGAAGTCGATCAGAAAGCTCCAGTTTGGATTCCTCCGGCACTATGATGATCCGACTGAAATTAACAAAATTGTACCATACTTAATCATCATGTGAGTTCTGATTATAATAATATCACGAGTTTTCTCGTTGCACTTTTAATTGTAGCTAGCACAAAATCTTATTAGTAGCTTCCATATTCCATATTTATTTCAGCAATTCTGTCCATCTTTCAAAGGAGCCGGATATTGTATTCAGGTTGATGTATGTATCTAGCAAATACTTCCTACAGGGTTCAATGTCTTGGTACGTGACGTTTTTGTCTGTGTTTCAGTTGGCTCCATATTGTTGTGCTGATGAGCTGATGCTCCACAAATTGTTCCCTGATGCCACTGCTACTACTTCAACCAACAACCACCCATGCAGGATGCCGCAGCACCGACAGTCTCTGGCTAGTTTATTTTGCCGGAACTGTTAGCCTGGGGCGGCATAACCCTCTAGTGGATTTTGACTGGCTATAAAAATAATGATTAGCTACCGAGGCATCTTTCAGAGTGTTGACGTCGAATATTTATGGGCTGTGATTTTCAGTTACAAGAAGATAAATACTCGAAAAAAAAGAGTCTCCATAGTATTATACATTCACGTCGCTGTTGTGCAACTTTAATTTTACCATCATCTTAACTCCTGTAGCAAAATAGAACAAAAACTGAAATCCCACTGAAACCGACAAATGGTTGAATTCGTGCAAGGACACAAGATTTTTCTCCCCAACTCTAGGATCAATTAAAATGGCGATGTAGTATAACCATTGTAGTATAACCATTCCCAGCCTCTGCATTTATACCGCGTAATTAATCTAAACCCACGAATTTGCACCTAATTTAGTTACTAGCTCATTGAAAGGGGAGTAAGATATATATCAGAGGGGTGCAAAGAGCAGGTTGCTGGGGCAACAGCCTTTCCTGAAAATGGAAGATAGCTACTGTCTGTATCTATTTGCTTGCAGGTAGCATGGCAGGTCCACAACCACAAAGCCTGGTTGCAGCAAGGATCCAGAGACCATTATGATGGCAACATGCATCTTCTAGCTCCCACACAGAGACTGTATATTATGTATATATGCTTATATGTAGAGAGAGAAAGAGGGAGAGGCTTCCTGGTCAGGCCGGGACAGGCATTCCACGGCAAAAGCACTACACATTGTGGTGCATATAGGATGGTGCATGACTTTCACTGGATTAGGTGAGGCATGGCCCCCTTTTTTCTCTTCGGAGAGCAGTAATATCTTCAAGTAAACTCAACACCACTCTCACACTTCCTCAAGTACTAATATCCTTCACGAACAGGGTTTCTTGGGCCCTTCCGATTCAGGTAAAATTTGGGAGCAAGCTAAGCTTCCCATCATGCACAATGCATATATGTGGATGTAAATAAACCTGAAAAATATATAGGTTTGGATCTGCATACCAGCTGGCACTGCTTATACAAACTTCCAACGGAATCATGCATATATATGGGCCTGTATAAATGCATAGTGTATACCATAGTACGTAGCAGATATGGTATCATACGTATTTTTCCTATGTATATGCCTGCATGTGTCCAGAGATCTCCAAGGGGAGGAGAGAGCAATTTAAACCAAACCTTAATTAGGCGCAGCCACAAAAGCATGCAGCATTAAGCTTAGTTAGATGAGCTAGAGAGCGAGAGAGAAAATAGAGCCTGCTCCCCTTAATCATGGGGTCCGATCCGGGCCAGGAAGGCGCCCGGCCTCCTCGCTCGCCCCCTGATGTAACAGGTGAGACGCACACCCCTCACCTACACCATTTGTCACAGCAGCAACAAAGACCTATGGGATGGGAACCCCGACATCTAAACTACTGTCCGTAGCTCTAAAGCTCCTTTCACCTACCAATATTTGGCGCTGCAGGTAAAGGCACTCCACACACTAATGACACACACACCACCTCTCTCTCTTTCTCCGAGAGAGAGAGAGAGAGAGAGAGAGAGAGAGAGAGAGCGGCTAATAGATGGCGGCAGCAGCAGCAGCTAGGTTATTCAGATGCATATATGCTGCCTGCCAATGGGCAGGTGAATCGTAGTAAAACTTCCAGCTCCCGGGCGTCCCTTGCTTGTGGCCTCCAACCTGTCACTTCACCGATCTTCCTCCAAACTTGTTCTCTAGTGCTTTTCTAAACTAAGAATTGAGGCACTTTATTTCATACTACATTTAGCGCCAAAAAATGTGCCTTTTTTCTTTACTTTGTGGAGGTAATTTCTTTATTTTTATTTATAAATTTTTTTTCTTGAACAAGTCTTTTTTTCTTTAACAAGTTTCTTCCTGACACTCACTTACAAGGTCGATCACCCCACAGTACTTTTTTTGCACAGTCTACTTAATGAAATACGCGTGAAGTCGCGGTCGCGAAAAAAAATACTCTTTCACGCGTGGTGGTCTGGCTTGACGATGTTTTTGGTATTTAGCAAGGTAGCCTATTCTTCCTACATTTCTAGCCTGTTTTTCATCTGATGTTCAAATATCGATGGCATGAAAACTTATCGGTTAGTTTTTTTTTTTATTTCTCGTCTTAGTCCTGCAAATTTATCCAAGTTTTCTCACACTGCTGAGACACAAGCTATAGCTCAATTAAAAACAAACCTAGAACTTAGTGGTAGTAGCTAGTAAAAGTTGTTTAGAACACAAGCAAGAGTTCACCTATTGCACAAACAAGACACATATATATATGCATATAAATGGCAATCAACAAGAACCAGAAAATAAAATATGGCGAGGGGAAAAAAAAAAGAAAAGAGAAACATGGGAGGCGACATGCATGCCATACCTGTGAATCGTCGTCAAGGCCCAGCTTGTTAACCAGGTACCTCATCACTACTCTAACTGTCATCCTCCCGTCTCTGCTGCCCATGTCAAACATACATCATCCGGCAGGTCAATGTGGCATGATCAAACAGCACGGATAGATGCATGGTAGATTAATCAAGGGAAAAATAAATCAAAACTCATAATAATAGACTAACACAACAAGGAATTATTAAGCAAAGTCGATCGTCGTCGTGGTCGATTATATTCAGAATTAATGAACACAGAAAGATAGAGAGGAGGAGATCCAATTAGGTAGGAGCTTTGCAGAGAGAGATGCATATGGAGACTGGAGATACTAACCTAACCCTCAAGTAGCTCCTGGGGATCTGCGGCAATGGCGGCTCCCTCCTCCTGCATGGATGAGCGGCAACGGCATGAGCTAACTACCCACATTGCCCGGACAAGTCGCTGGCGGGACGCGGACATGTCCTACTCACTGATTCTGGGCGGCCCGGAGCAAGAACCACGTGCCGGCCTCGTGGGCCGGGGGCGGCGGCGCCGCCGCCACCACTGCCCCCACCGGCGGTGCCGAGGACGAGGACGAAGGCCCTGCTGGTTGTAGAGAGCTGCAGCTGCGGCTGCAGCAGTGGCGCCGGGAGCAGGAGCGGCTGGGGCGGCGCCGTCGCTGGCTGTACGGACGTCGAGGGGCCTGCTTCGTCATCGGGCCTCTGCCGTTTCCGGTGCGCTGGCGATGGAGGCGGGGACGCTGAGGACGGGCCGATCCCCAGCTGAAGCCAGGAGGAGCCCGGCGTCGCTGCCGCTGCTGCTGGTGCTGGCTGCTGCTGGTTCCTGGACGACGTCTCTTGGCGGCTGCGGCGGCGGCGTGGGCTGGTGCACTATCTCTGGTTGCTCGGGCTGCTGCTGCTGCTGTTGCTGTGGCGGTGGCGCGGCGGTGTCCTTGCTCTGCCGGTGCGGGTGGGAGGGGTCCTGTGCCATGGGCCTCAGGACGCTACTGCGGCGGCAAGGAGACGACGGCGGCGGCGGCGGCAGCTGATGTTGGCTCTGGCTTCTGCTGAGGCGAACGCTGACGGCGGCCGGCCCATGGGTGTGTCGGTGCGGCCGGAGCAACGTCACCATCCTCTCATGCCTCCTCCTCTTTGGTGGCGTTGCGCCGCGCCGCGGCCGACACCATAGAGAGAGCAAGAAGAACAAGAGGCCGGAGGAGGAAGAGACGGAGCAGGTGCAAGAGGAAGAGAAAATGTTCAAAGGGGCGAGGTGCCTTTCATATAAGGTAGACAAGCAATGTATGGTGGTACATACACGCTACATACATTGGCTTTGCTACTACTAGTCTCTCTCTCTCTCTCTCTAGTCTCTCTACAAGAACTAAGTACTATACTACTCTTGAGCTGCGGCGTGCTGCAGTAGAGAGAAGGTAAGCTGTCATGGGCGTCGCGCACAGTGCCTAACTTTGATGTTTGTTGTGGGATGGACGGGTGGATGCACTACGAGACATGCAATTTTTTTCTTTCTTTCTCTCTCTCTGTTCTCAAAAGGGCATTATATATGCTTGCTGAGGTCATCACATGCCATGCACTAGCGCGTGTATGACGTTGACTAGTTTACGGTTAGCTAAGATAGCTTAGTTTGTGCATGTTGTACTGCTTGTGTGTCACTACTATGCTGCTTAACCTTTCCAATCCCTGCAGGTGCGTTTGGTCTCTTCTTGTTATTTTATTATATCATATGGATGGAACACACGAGCTGTAATGTAAGCAGGGATGATGGAGCTGATGATGAGGTACCACAACAAAAGAGAAGAGTAGCTACCGCCGCCTCTCCATGCAAATTGAAGCCCAATATAATTATTCGCTTATTAATTAAAATCATGTGTTACATATATATATTGAGCGCGCTAGCTAATTATTAAGAGAACATTAAGCGAGCCGGAACCGAAATTAAGGTTGGAATGTCAGCGTGACTGCTGCAACGCCAGTACCATACGTACACTAGCTCGTGCCTTGTCACCTCAGCCGCTTGCTAGCTACCGTACGCTCCTGATGATCGATTGGTGCTCCCTCCAGTACGTGGGGCCTGCGCAATATTCCTTGCTTACCCTTGTAGATCATCCCCACTGATGCGTCGTCGTTCGATACATAACTAAGCCACTAGCTCTAGCTCTAGCTCCATCCATGATAGTTTAGATCAAGGTTGATTGCTCATCAATCGATCGAGATGTTCGACCAATAATCTTTATTAATGACATATGTATGTATGATTTATGTATAGTAGTAGTAATAATAATACTAGTAGTAATAGTAATAATAATGATGATGCATTATCAAGAGAGAACTACTGTCCTGTCTAATTACTGTGCTGCTGTGTTTTATTACTGTATATAGTTCTCTCTCCTCCATTCATTTATCTCCTTCATCTAAGCCTTTGGCACAATGACCAATGAGCAGAGTAAAAGCACCTAGTTTGTATTTAATCATCGCGGACTGGGTCAATGAGCAGCAAAAGAGCAATAAATATAAACAAGGAACAACCAATGAATAGTAAAGAGGTAATAAATGTATACAAGTCCCAAGCTAATATGAAGGAGACTTTTGAATAAATAGATTTTACTTAGATGAAGGAGATAAATGAATAGAGAGAGTATATAGGTATATATGTTCCTTGCACACACATCAACGATAGATTGTTTTTGGTCAGAGCGTTGTTGTATTGGAGGGAGAGGTAATGTTTCTGTTAAATCTCTTGAATAATAATGTGTCGGAGAAAAAGAGTTGACCACGCAGCATTGAGCAATTTCTACCTTATAACTCGACTTATTTAGCCGCTAATACAATATGCACTGCACAGTGCGTACTAAATTTTGGCAATTAGTTTTGTACGGAATTAGTTATTGTATATTATCACTGTATCCGTTAAACAGATCGAAATGCTCTTATACATGAAATATTTTTATCTTAGAAATGTAGTATCAATTTATGTCCTCAATACGCATCTGTTGTGAGTATAGATTTAAAAGTTTGTGCGCAGCTTTGTGAAACGACCCAAAATTGTTCAAAATTGGGCTTTTCTTTTTTGGGAACTATAATTGTTTTGTTTAGTCCATCCTCCGCAAGAATTTGGCACTCACGGACTACACATTATTCATGGAATAAAAAATTAGGTATCATTAATAATCTACATTCGAGTGAGCAACTAGGTATGTGAAGCATTGAAGGGATCTACGAGTATGTATCAGCTCCACATGTACTTTCATTGAGAGTTGAGGCTGCAATAGTGGAGGTACGCAGTTCGCCATGGTGTCCCTGTCACGTCAATTTTGCCAACTATATCAGCGTCGAAGCATCAAAGTACAGTAGTCTGGCTCCTATATTGTCTGCGTGCATGCATAATATTCTTCAGATTCAATACTACACCGGTTGGTTTGATCCAGTACTGCATGAAGAAACACCCTTAATTGTGCTGTTTCACCTTCAATGTTTCCCACGTGGACAGCTCTAAAGTACATTGGATCGATCTTCAATTCTTCGTTGACACTCAGCGAATATGAAAATTCAATTCCCAAGTTGGTATTCAAAGAGGGAGGGTACATATATATGTTTCAATTTAGGTGTTAAATTTATTGGCGGGGATAAATTTTGAAAGGATCTTACTTCAGAGAAGTTGATGCTGCATTGAGAATTGAAATGAGGTAACATTGAAAACAGAGAATTTTAAAGTGCTTCAACATAATGGTTGAGATCTCATGCTTTAAAGTTGAGAGGTATTGTGAATGGGACTCTAACTGAGTTTGGTTAGATGGTTCTAGTGGCATCAGGCCCTGAGTTCAATTTCTCATGGAAGAATTTTAGGCTAGAGTTGAATATACTAGAGAGCTCTAGTCCATAGTCTTCCTTTCATAAAAAGTCGAGAGGTATCAATTAAGAGAAACTTGGTCAAGATCTAATGCTTCAAAGTTTTGACATATCAATTAAGAAACTTAAGTTGCAAGCTGGCACTAGAATTTCTGGGCTAGGAACTGATTTTGGAATAAAATCTGTTGGGGGCAGGCTTCGCACCTTGCACCCCTTTATTCGCCTTCCACCTCCTTCGTGTGTATCATCACCGTCGTAAAATATTCATCACGTCACTTTTTTGCATCTCGTTTCACCATATCATGCTTTGCTGTCAATTACATGTCTTCGCCAAGTTTGTATAGTCGGCTAGAGGAGAGCGAGTATTGACGAGCTCCTGGCAGAATGGGGCGAGACAGTGCGTAGCGAGAAGGCCGCAACAAAGTAATTTGTGGTGAAAGAGAAGAAAGCGGAAATATCGACCTTTGGGTGAGGAAAGCTAGCAATGGAGGCCAGGAGTGATCGGCCTCTGATGGTCCCTAGGACCTAGGGTAGTTAGGTGTTTTCTAGGGGCGGTGCGACTAAGTGACCAGATTGGCCTCGGATCTAAAGGATATGCTTCAAATTTAGGTTAAGCGTGGGGGCTATCTAGTCCTATGTCACTTCTGCGACACTTATAATAAATAGTGCTGTCAGTGGCAGTTCTAAAACAATGATGAGCATGATACCCTTGCTATTGCCATGACTCACATTTGCTTCTATCTTTTTGTCACCATTTTGTTTCTCCTTTACGGTTTCTGATAATCTGACAACAATGTGGTGTTTGAAGACTTAGATCTAAAACAAAATTAGTGTCTATCGTGGTTGTTGTTTGAACCTTCCATGGCCCCAATGAAACCTACCAAAGAAGGAACCAAGGACGGTGAGGTCATCAAAGGTGGCTGAGGCCATAGCAACAAAAAAACCCACCATGGCCCTAGCTCGTTGGTGAAACCACCTTGGCCTAGTTTCCACCTAGCGAAACCATACTACTAGTACACCGACAAGCCCAAACCCTAGAAGGGTACGTCCAAGACCTCCCACTCGACGAAGATGAAGATCAAGAAATATAATCGGGCGACAAACATGACATTTCTATAAGTATATTTTGTGCCCTTTTATTATGAATTCTATATTACTTATGATATTCAGTTGTTGTAGGTTTATTTATGTTCCAACACCACATACAATAGAGGTTATAATTGATGTTCTTCATGTAGTTCTCCTAGATTGTCATATTGAGAGGGATATGTCCACAATAACTCTTGGCATTGTAGTGTCGATGAAAACCTCATGAAGAATATGATTGGCACCAATGGCGATGACCTTGCAAAGAACAAGGCTACTATGGAAGGCAAGTTACCACTCCTATCTTGTATGGTGAAGGGAAAATAGTTTTATATCTATTGTGCCGCACTTATTTTAAATCTGATTATGGAATATGGAATGAGTGTCCTGTTGAAAGAATTGAGAGAGTGTGTGTGTGTGATAATGTTACATACTAGTCGGCAACTCCTAAAAGGCATGAGAAGTTTGAGACAATGGTAGCTTGTCACACATCGAATGACGACGGTGACAAATTACGGAGCTGACGGGTCAAAAGATGGGCCCAAGGAGGACACGGACGCCGCTAGCGGGCCCCACGGCCCGCCCTAGGGAGGGGCGGCATGGGGGCGCCGCATGAGGAGGGGGCGGCGTGCGCCGGGAGGAGCCAGGGGCCGGGGCCCGTGCGGCCACCCCCGCCGCCGTCGCCGCTAGTTACCTTATTATTATTAATTAAAGAATTAAGATTAGATAAACTGAAAAGTCCGTGTTCGATAAGAACTTCCCGTTAGAGTCCAAACAAGACCATAAATAATAGGGGACTATAATCAGTTGAATCAAGAAAGTAATTGGGGTAATTCTTGTTATTCTAATCTCTCGCGCCTCTCTTCCTCCTCCCTTTCTCCAGACGCCGTGCCCCCTGCCCCCGCGCCCACCGCTGCCAGCGCCACCCACCGCCGTCGCTGCCGCCGGCCGCCGCCTCAGGGGCGCACCGCCCCCTCCTCCTCCCTCCTCTCCTCCTAATCCACTAGCCCCAATCTACCCTCCCTGTTTTGTGTGTTACATAGCTCAAATGAAATAAAAATATAAAAAGAATTGCTCTTGATTGTGAAACTAAATGAAACTCTACTTATATTAGATTATACTTAGCACTGCACTAATATACTAGAATGTTTTTGAGCGCCTTGCTTCTCGTGCTCTATCTCTTCCAACTGAAGATGATTGGGAGTTTGTTAGCAGAGAGTTTTGCGATAGGTTAAAATGTTCTATAATGTAACTGAGCTACTTTCAGGCACTAATAAATATGTCGCAAACAATCTTTAATTTTCTTCCCCAAAATATGCAACAAGTTTTTGGCTATTAGGATGTGGCAAACCAGTGATATTCCTAAGGTAGAGGAAATATCTATTAAAATGAAAAAGAAACTCAACAAGTATTGGCCAGATGCGCATAGTTTGATGGTTGTTAGTGTTGTCCTAGATCCTAGGTATACATTACAATCATTGAATGCTCTTTTTCTCAAAATTCATGGGTTAGAAAGTGTAGATATGGAAGCTATCAACAAAGTAAAAAACTTACTATACAATCTAGTTTTGGAATACCAATATTCTATGGAGAATGTTGCGACAAAAAGATGGTGCTCAAACTAGAGAAGTGCTCCTACTCAGATGGACATGATGGAGATTGGATTGACACTTTTGATGATTGCATGTCTAAACATAGCTTGCTGTAACCTCCGCTTATGTGCGAATAGAATTGTCTTTGTATATGAAAAAGCCACTATTATCTAGGACACAAGAGATGGATATCATTCAGTGGTAGTAACATGCAGGACTCAAATTACCAATGTTACGAAAAATTTCACATGATGTATGTCGTTGCCATTCCTGTGAGAACGATGGCATCTGGTTGGTCTTTAGTACCAATGGGAGATAATTAGTACACATCGTAGTAGGCTTGCACCACCAAGGATAGAATCAATTATGTGTATGCAAATATGGCCTCATGCCGAAATGTTTGATGTATGTAATTTCCATAGGTATGTGTTTTCTTTATTTGGTATAAGTTATAATACTAATTTGTGAATACAATGCAGGTTCTAAGACCACTTTGTTTGTGCTTTGATGACTTGTGTTGATGAAAAAGATGAAGAAATGGTTGTTGTTTAGCTCTGTATTAATTCAACTTGTAAATTCATGTGCGTTCAACATTTAAGTAATCAGCTATTCTCTCTATTTTCTTTCACAAAATGAAGATGATTCTACCATAGTTGATGAATGATGAACTCATTAAGCAAATATGAATGCCTCAGACCTCCAGTTGTCTCCTATTGGATCTAGAAAACTCTTCTCTGTAATAGTGTTCAAGTTATGTGTTTGAAATATGAATTGTATTAAATTTGGATTGCTTCCCTAGTTTTACCTATGCGCTGTTGTTTTTTTTTAACAATCTCAACTTTCAAGTGTCATGATCTGCGACTGAATATTCTATATTGAACTATGTCTTCATATTTTGTAATTTGTGATGGACTATGTGTGTCAATGTACTATAGTCTGTGCATGGCTAGGTAATTTATTATGTACATGACTAACTACTGCTGCTTGCTAATTTATTCTATACATGTCTAGCTAATTTAATAATTCATTCTATACATGGCTTTGCTTGCTACTTCATGGTTACATAATTTATCTATACTTATCTACAACTACAAACTTCTTCACTAATTTATCATGTTTTGTACTACTGCCCCTGCTAATTTGTTATTTTTTTGGGTTTTGGATAATCCATCAGGTTTCCGTGTGTTTCGGGGATGAAGTTCCACCTAAATTGGTGTTTAAGGCGGACTCTGATTTTTATTTCGGGTTTTTTTTGGGTGTCTAGGGAATCCATCCGATTCAAATTCACGCCCTGTTACAATCCTTACTAGATAACAAAAAAGGATGAGAATAGTTGATAGAGATAGACCACAATCGAGCCCTATGTTTGAAGAACTAGTCAAGATATGGTGGAATACATAGGCTAGATAGGGCTATCCTCATATGCTAACTACCATAAAAATTCTTGGGGCTAACCGTAAACCAAGGAACCCAATAACTACGCTTATACTATATGATATTGCTGTAACTCAAATTAAAGCTTCTATAAGAGGCAAAGAACTCATACTATGAGATGACCAATTATACTAGATAAGGCTACAATTATAACATTATAATCTAATAATTAGAGGTTAGTACTACTACAAAATGAAAGTAATACTTAAATGAAGCAAGTATCTTACGCGAAGCCAAAGATACAAGAGCTCAACCGAACTATAAAGACTACTTTTGAAACCTAAGCAGAGCTTAGATTAAACTCAGACTCCTACTAAACTAGTCTAAGCTAAAAGAAGCTATTCCTTAGGACAGGTATATTGCTATATTGAAAGCCCTAGTTTGGTTTTAGCTAATTGATGAAACCTAGGACTAACCCTATTGCTAAGTGTGTAGCATTAGAGAAAGGGAAGGTTCAAGCCAAGTGGTGGAATGGTGATCAAGTTGATAGAAGTAATCAAAGATGATCAAGTGCCACCCTTAGAGATGAAGAAAGATGAGGAGCAAGATGGAATGCTAGAGGCAAAGGTATATGCTAGGGCATTTCTATTTTGCCGGCCATAGGTGAGTAGAGAAGTTGATGGCCGGGTTTAGGATTGATAACCGTACTATTAAGAGGGGCGATATCGCGCAATATCGGTTATCTAAGTGCCACTAGGTGAACAACAACTTTGCATGTGCATTAGGGACCTAGTGAGCTAACATTCTCTTGCTAAATCCATTTGAAAATGCTAACACACGTGCACAAAGTGGAGAGACACTTTTGTGTTGGTATATGAGAGCAAGGGTTGATGGGGTTTGGGTGTAAAACCCTCCAGCCGAGCTTGTGAGGCGGGACTCGGAGATTTTTAGGAGAAAACAGGTCGTCAGGAGGTGACCGGACGCTGTCTCGGTAGGGACCGGACGCGTCCGGTCAAGCAGTGGAGTCCGGTGGTGTTGCTGGTGTTGCCGGACGCCAGCGACCGGATGCTCCGGGGCCGCGTCCGGTTGAGCGTGCTGATTGCGGCCGTGCAGGGTCGTATGTGCACCGGACGCTGGGGCGTCCGGTCAGGGGCAGGGGACATGTCCGGTCATGAAATGACCTCTCTGGATGCTCTCTGGTGGGTGACCGGACTCGCACTGTGCGAGCGTCCGGTGCAGCAGCGGACGCGTCCGGTCTTTGTCTGACAGTGCGCGAGTGATCGAGCCGTTGGCGCACAACGGCTATATTCAAACAGGCTGGACACGTGGCCATGGTAGAGGGATCGGATCGCTGGGACCGGACGCGTCCGGTCGTCACTTAACCAGCGTCCGGTCGATGCGCAGAAACCTGTTCTTGTGAGTAACGATTGGTTGTTCTTGGGGACGCCTATTTAAGTGGATTGGCCGGCTCTAGGGAGTCTCTCTTGGCACTTTGACATACTTGACATCCCCTAGAGCTAAGCAAACTAACTCACTCACTTTGCATGCCTCTTGATTGATCTAGAGAGTGATTGGGAGAGCTTCTAGTGCATTTGCTTTGTTCTTGAGCATCTAATGCCTAGTGAGCGTTCTTGCTATGATTGAGCTCATTACTCTTGGTAATTGCCGTCACCTAGACGGTTGGAGCAGCGAGCCGGAGTTGAGCAAGGTTGAAGATTGTTCTTGGCCACTCCGGAGGTGATTGTGAGGGGTGATGATCCCACCCCGCGGGAGATCGCGAAAGGAATCCTTAGTGGAATCTCGTGTCATTGAGTTACCCTCACCTTGTGTGAGTTCTTGTGGCGTCCGGTGAGGGCTTGGCTTGTGACGCCGATTAACCACCGAACTACCGAGTGTGTGATCGACATAACGGGGAGTAGCGTGCCGTCAAGCACGTAAACCTCGGGATAAAAATCTTGTGTCCCTCGGTGTTCTTGTGTGGTTTGATCCTTCGAGATCAACTTGGATTTCTCTATTAGATCATCTCTTCGGGTTTCATTGTATTGACAAGACGGTGATTGGTTATCATCCCGAAGGCACGGTTTGCACTTCTCGGTTCCCTTCCTTGCGATTACCTTTGTGCACTAGTGTAGCTTGTAGCATATTAGGTTCTTGTGTATGCTCTAGTGTATTAGGATTGCTAGAATTGGATAGGTTGGCTTGCAACCCCTCACTAGGCTAGCGTAACACTTACTTCACCATTTAGTGTACTAACCAGTTTGTTTAGTGCTTTGCGAGGAATTTTTATAAGCTATTCACCCCTCCTCTAGCCATTTAGGACCTTTTAAGTGGTATCAGAGTCGAGATCACCGTTGATTGAGGCTTAACAACCTACGGTGTGAAAATGATTCAAATCAACCATATCAACCATGTAGGAAAGCCACCGCACTTTGATGGTACCAGTTATGATCATTGGAAGAGAAATATGTGCGCATATTTGAAATCATTGAATAGAAAGGTTTGGGAGGTTGTGGACAAGGACTTTGCGTGATTGATCCAACCGACCCAACCGCAAAAGAAGAAGAAAAACTCTAATTCAATGACATTGCAATCAACACATTCTATGAAGCCTTGGAAGCAAAGGTGTTTGAGCAAATCAAGGATTTGGAGAGAGCTCATGATGTGTGGACTAGGTTGGAGAAAACATATAAGGGCACACAAGCTGTGAAGAGTGCCAAGGTATACATTCTTAAAGACAAGCTCTTAAGTTTTAAGATGCAAGATGATGAGAGTGTGCCGAAGATGTTCCACCGCCTCCAAGTGATTGTCAATGACTTGAAGAATTTAGGTGAGAAGGTGGAGAATGCGGACTTCTCTCACAAGTTTCTAAGAAACTTGCCATCAAGATTTGAGTTCTTGGTCACAATGTTGGTGAGAGAAGGGTTGGATACCAAGACCCCTAACCAAGTACTAGGTGAGGTGATCACACATGACACCTACCGTGTGGAACGAGAAGGGGGCTCTCAAGAGAAAGAGAAGAAAATAAAGACTATGGCATTCAAGGCCACCTCCTCCAAATGCAAGGGCAAAAGCAAGAAGCAAAGCTCAAGTGAAGATGAAGCTTGCACATGCTCAAGTGAGGTGGATGATGAAGCAATGGCTCTCTTAGTGTGCAAATTTGGTAAATTCATGAAGAAGAAGGGCTATGGTGCAAGAAAGAGAAGAGATGCCACCAAGGCCAAGAGATGCTTTAGGTGCAAGAGCAAAGATCACTTCATTGCCGATTGTCCATTCAATAGTGATGATGATAGTGATGAAGATGACAAGAAGAAGAAAGACAAGAAAGAAAAGAAGGACAAGAAGGAAAAGAAGAAGAAAAAGCTTGAGTACAAGAAGAAGAAGAAGGGACAATCATATTGTGTCACATGGGATAGTGATGCATCAAGTGATAGTGATGATGAGAGTGAAGATGACAAGAAGTCAAGAAAGAAGACACTTGCTAGTCTTGCTATCTCCAACAAGCCTTCACTCTTTGATGCGCCATCGACATGTTGAATGGCTAAGCCATCCAAGGTACAATCCGATGATAAGAGCGATAGTGGGAGTGATGATGATGAGAAGTACTCAAAGGAGGACCTCATTAGCATGCTACAAGGTGCTCACTCTTATATTGAGGAGAAGAGGAAGGAGTGCAAAGAGTTGCGCAAGAGCAAGAAAGCTCTTGAGCAATCCTTTGATGAGCTCAATGCTACTCATGAGAGGTTAATGGAAGCCCATGAGAAGCTTGAGAAGGCTCACACTAAGTTTGAAAAGGCTCACTCCTCCCTCCTTGATCAAGCTAAGATTGAGGATGTTGTAGACACATGCAACGTTGGAGTAATATATGATATTCTTGATGAAACATTCTATACTCCTATTGTTGTTGGTCCCACTAACCCCTCTTGTAGCTCAAGCAATGCCATACCTACTATTAGTGATGGTTTCACTTGTGATGCCTCACTTATGGTGGAGAATGAGACTCTCAAGAGAGAGGTGAATGAGCTCACTCATGCCTTAGGCAAGACCTATGGTGGAGATGCTCGCTTGCTAAAGTGCTTGGGTAGCCAAAGGTTCTCCCTTAACAAAGAGGGATTGGGCTATACCCCAAGAATGGCAAGGCGGCCTTTGTTACTCACAAGACTAATTTTATAAAGGGCAATGGATGTTTTTGCTCTAGTTGCAAGCAAGTGGGGCATGTAGAGAAATATTGCAAAAACAAGAAGAATGTTTACATATCCTCTATTAAGTTTAATTCTTGTTATTTGCTTACCAAGGGTGCTAATGGTGTGAAGGCTAAGTTCATTGGTGCTCCCATTATTGGCCCAAAGAAGAAGGCAATTTGGGTGCCCAAAAGTTTAGTGACTAATCTTGGAGGACCCAAGCAAGTTTGGGTACATAAAAAGAATTGATTTACTTTTGTAGGTCAATTACAAAGCTGGAGGAAGGCATTGGGTGCTTGATAGTGGGTGCACTCAACATATGACCGGGGATTCTAGAATGTTCAAATCAATCTCATCAAGTGGTAATAGTGTTGATAGTATCACTTTTGGTGACAATGGCAAAGACAAGGTGAAAGGCTTGGGAAAGATTGCAATTATAAATGATATGTCCATCTCCAATGTGTTGCTAGTGGAATCTCTCAACTTCAATCTCTTGTCCGTGGCTCAATTGTGTGATCTTGGATTCAAATGTATATTTGGTGTTGATGATGTTGAGATAGTGAGTGTTGATGGAGGCAACTTGATATTCAAAGGCTTTAGATATTAGAATCTTTATCTTGTGGACTTCAATGCTAGTGATGCTTAATTGACAACATGGTTGTTCTCCAAGTCAAGCATGGGTTGGCTATGGCATAGAAGACTTGGACATGTTGGCATGAAGCAACTTAATTGGCTAATCAAGCATGATCTAGTTAGAGGGTTGAAGGATGTGGTGTTTGAGAAAGACAAGCTATGTAGTTCATATCAAATGGGCAAACAAGTTGGCAACACTCATCTCAACAAGAGCATGATGAGCACAAGCAAAGCATTTGAGTTATTGCACATGGATCTATTTGGCCCAACCAAGTTTGAGAGCATTGATGGAAATAAATATGGATTTGTGATAGTGGATGATTACACAAGATATACTTGGGTATTCTTTCTTGCCGATAAAAGTGAAGTGTTTGACACATTCAAGACATTTGTTAAGAGAAGCCAAAATGAGTTTAAGACATCTATCAAGAAAGTGAGAAGTGACAAAGGTAGTGAGTTCAAGAACACAAGAATTGAAGAGCTATGTGATGATTTTGGAATCAAGCATTAATTCTCGGCCAAGTACATACCTCAATCAAATGGGCTAGTTGAAAGGAAAAATAAAACCTTGATTGACATGGCAAGATCAATGTTGAGTGAATACAATGTGGATGATTCATTTTGGGCCGAAGCAATCAATACCGCCAACTATTGCTCAAATAGGCTCTATTGTCATAGGCTATTGAAGAAGACACCATATGAGTTATTGAATAGAAGAAAGCCCAACATTGTATACTTTAGAGTATTTGGATGCAAATGCTACATTCTCAAGAAGGGCACTCAATTGAGCAGGTTTGAGAAGAAGTGTGATAAAGGATTCCTACTCGGTTACTCCACTACAAGCAAAGAATATAGAGTTTAGAATCTCACTCATGGCATAGTTGAAGAGGTGCATGATGTAGAATTTGATGAAACCAAAGGCTCACAAGATGAGGAGGAAAATCTTGATGATGTGAGAGGAACTCAATTGATACAAGCCATGAAGAAAATGGATGTTGGTAACATTAGACCAACACAAGTGGTAGATTTTGAAGATGATAAAGATCAAGTGATTGGTTCTCCAAATGTGCAAGCTAGTGGTGCTCAAGTTCAAGTAACTCTCAAGTTCAATCTCAAGCTATTGACTCCCAATTGCAAGATCAAGTAGCTAGTACATCATCTCAACTAAGTGATCAACCAAGTTCAAATGCTCAACCTCATGTTCTCCAACCAACTCATATTGTAAGGGATCGTCCTCTAGATCAAGTGGTTGGTGACATTAGAAGTGGTGTGCAAACAAGATCAAGATTAGCATCCTTTTGTGAACACTATTCATTTGTTTCATCCATAGAACCAAAGAAAATAGAAGAAGCTTTGATGGATTGTGATTGGGTCAATGCCATGTATGAAGAGCTTAATAACTTTGAAAGAAATCAAGTTTAGAAACTAGTTGAGCGTCCGAAGAACTACAATGTCATTGGCACTAAATAGGTATTCTAGAACAAGCAAGATCAAGATGGCATAGTTGTGAGAAACAAAGCAAGATTGGTAGCACAAGGATACACCCAAGTTGAAGGTCTTGACTTTGGAGAAACCTATGCACCGGTTGCAAGATTAGAGGCAATTAGAATCTTATTAGCCTATGCTTGTGTCCACAAATCAAGCTATGTCAAATGGATGTAAAAAGTACCTTCTTAAATAGATTCATAAATGAGCTAGTGTATGTTGAGTAACCCTCAGGATTTGAAGATATCAAAAAGCCCAACCATGTCTACAAGTTGAAGAAGGCTCTCTATGGCTTGAAGCAAGCTCCAAGGGCATGGTATGAGAGATGGAGAGATTTCTTGATCTCCAAAGGGTTCAAGATGGGGAAGGTTGATAACACTCTCTTCACCAAGAAGATTGGCAAGGACTTGTTTGTGTTGTAAATCTATGTGGATGACATTATGTTTGGATCAACCAACCAAGACTTTTGTGAAGAGTTTGGAGAAATGATGGCAAAAGAATTTGAGATATCTATGATTGGAGAGCTTAGCTACTTCCTTGGTCTATAAATCAAGCAATTAAAGAAAAGGCACATTTGTGAGTCAAAGCAAGTATATTAAGGACATGTTGAAGAAGTTTGGAATGGAAGAAGCCAAGTCAATTGGGACTCCAATGGGAATAAATGGTCATCTTGACTTGGATACAAATGGTAACATGGTAGATCAAAAGTTATATCGGTCAATGATTGGAAGCCTACTCTATGTGACCGCTTCTAGGCCGGATGTCATGTTTAGTGTGTGCATGTGTGCAAGGTTTTAAGCTTCACCAAGAGAAAGTCATTTGAAGGCAACCAAGAGAATATTGAGATATCTTGAGCACACATCAAATGTTAGATTGTGGTATCCTAAGGGGTTAAACTTTGAGTTGATTGGATATTTGGACTCCGATTATGCGGGATGCAAGGTGGATAGAAAGAGCATTAGTGGAACATGCCAATTGCTAGGAAGGTCACTTGTCTCATGGTCATCCAAGAAACAAAATAGTGTTACACTCTCTACCGCCGAAGCCGAATACTATACGGGGAGTTGTTGTGCTCAATTACTATGGATGAAGGCCACATTGAAGGATTTTGGAATCAAATTTGGACAAGTGCCATTGCTATGTGATAATAAAAGTGCCGTGAAGATCACCACCAATCTGGTTTAACATTCAAGGACAAAGCACATTGACATAAGGCATCACTTCATTAGAGATCACCAAGCAAAGGGGGACATTTCTATTGAGAGTGTTGGCACCGATGATCAACTTGCCGATATCTTTACCAAGCCACTTGATGAGAAGAGATTTTGCACATTGAGAAATAAATTGAACATTCTTGACTTCTCCAACATGAGATGAATGCACCTCCAACTATATGACATGCCTCTCTTTCGACTATTGCAAAGATGAAATTGTTTGGCATAATGCATTTATACTTAATAAGGACTTGATTAGAGCATATAGACATTCCTTCTAGTGATATCCCTTGCTTATTAGGCTCATTCATAAAAATAAAGTGATTTTGAGTACATATTATGTCACTATTGCTTTTATGTCTTGTATGATCTAGTGGCTAAATATGACTTATTCATGAGAATGTGAACCTAGTGTTTGATCCAGTTAAATGAGCAAGAAAGGATCTAGTTCAACATTGACAAGATAACCATTGAAAGATGCATGAAGAAGCTTGTTATTGGTTCAAACCGAGCTAGATTACTTATGCAAGTTTACTAGTTTGAATCACACGAGAAGGAAGTTTACGGAAAGAAGTGATCCTCAACTTTAAGTGATCATCTCTCTACTCTAAGCTCTCTCTATAATTTCAAGTCACACCAAGCATGATCATATACCTTTGTGGTCATTGATGACAAAGGGGGAGAGAATACAAAGATAGCATACATCATGGGGAGAGTAGATGAAGATTGAAGAATAGAAAGGGATCAAAATTTTGAAGCACACAAGTAGGGGGAGCAAACTCATGAACATAATTAATTACATTTGAATGTGCATATTCATATGATTGCTTGCATTGCACTTAGAATTTGTTCATCTCATAAGTGATATCTCTCTTGCTTGTGTGGTGCTTGCTAGTATAGAACTTGATTGATGGATTGATTACTAGTATATATAGGTTCTAGCTAGAAGTAGCATTTTTCTTAGTGCCTTCCAAGTGGTATCTAGAAACCATGCTTTTAATGTTGATTTCATGGGGTTCTAGTTATTTGATGTTTTCTAGCTAGATTTGGTGCTAAGGATGCTTTAAAGGTCCATCCTATACACCTTAGCATCAATTTGGTAGAAATGACTCTCCCAAAACCGATTTATCCATCATGTATGCAAAAGCTTCTAAATCTAAACTCTTAGCACACATGTTGGGGGAGCCATAGCTACCAAATAGATTTTATATGACTTGTCTAATTCTTTTCAAAGCTTAAATTGCTTGGACAAGTGGTGTGAAGTCAAAATTGAATTTAACTCTTATGTTTGTGGAGGTTGTCATCAATTACTAAAAAGGGGGAGATTGAAAGCCCTAGTTTGGTTTTGGCTAATTAATGAAACCTAGGGACTAACCTTATTGCTAAGTGTGTAGCATTAGAGAAAGAGAAGGCCCAAGCCAAGTGGTGGAATGGTGATCAAGTTGATAGAAGTAATCAAAGATGATCAAGTGCTACCTTTAGAGATGAAGGAAGATGAGGAGTAAGATGGAATGCTAGAGGCAAAGGTATATGTTAGGGCATTTCCATTTTGCCGGCCATATGTGAGTAGAGAAGTTGATCGCCGGGTTTAGGATTGATAACCATACTATTAAGAGGGGCGATATCGCGCAATATCAGTTATCAAAGTGCCACTAGGTGAACAACAACTTTGCATGTGCATTAGGGACCTAGTGAGCTAACATTCTCTTGCTAAATCCATTTGAAAATGCTAACACACGTGCACAAAGTGGAGAGACACTTTTGTGTTGCCACATAAGAGCAAGGGTTGATGGGGTTTGGGTGTAAAATCCTCCTGCCGAGCTTGCAAGGCAGGACTCGGAGATTTTCGAGAGAAAACAGGTCGTCAGGAGGTGACCGGACGCTGTCTCAGTAGGGACCGGACGCGTCCGGTCAAGTAGTGGAGTCCGGTGGTGTTGCTGGTGTTGGCGAACGCTAGCGACCGGACGCTCCGGTGCCGCGTCCGGTCGAGCGTGCTGATTGCGGCCGTGCAGGGTTGTATGTGCACCGGACGCTGGGGGCGTCCGGTCAGGGGCAGGGGACGTGTCCGGTCATGAAATGACCTCTCTGGATGCTCTCTGGTGGGTGACCGGACTCGCACTGTGCGAGCGTCCGGTGTAGTAGCGGATGCGTCCGGTCTTTGTCTGACAGCGCGCGAGTGATTGAGCCGTTGGCGCGCAACGGCTATATTCAAACAGGCTGGACACATGGCCGTGGTAGAGGGACCAGACGTTGGGACCGAACGCGTCCGGTCGTCACTTAACCAGCGTCCGGTCGACGCGCAGAAACCTGTTCTTGTGAGTAACGATTGGGTGTTCTTGGGGACGCCTATTTAAGTGGATTGGCCGGCTCTAGGGAGTCTCTGTTGGCACTTTGACACACTTGACATCCCCTAGAGCTAAGCAAACCAACTCACTCATTTTGCATGCCTCTTGATTGATCTAGAGAGTGATTGGGAGAGCTTCTAGTGCATTTGCTTTGTTCTTGAGCATGTAGTGGCACTAGTGAGCGTTCTTGCTGCGATTGAGCTTATTACTCTTGGTGATTGCCATCACCTAGATGGTTGGAGCATTGAGCCGGAGTTGAGCAAGGTTGAAGATTGTTCTTGGCCACTCCGGAGGTGATTGTGAGGGGTGTTGATCCCACCCCACGGGAGATCACGAAATGAATCCTTAGTGGAATCTCGTGTCATTGAGTTACCCTCACTTTGTGTGAGTTCTTGTGGCGCCCGGTGAGGGCTTGGCTTGTGATGCCGATTAACCACCGAACTACCGAGTGTGTGGTCGACATAACGGGGAGTAGCATGCCGGTAAGCACGTGAACCTCGGGATAAAAATCTTGTGTCCCTCGGTGTTCTTGTGTGGTTTGATCCTTCGAGATCAACTTGGATTTCTCTATTAGATCATCTCTTTGGGTTTCATTGTATTGACAAGACGGTGATTGGTTATCATCCCGAAACACGGTTTGCACTTCTCGGTTCCCTTCCTTGTGATTACCTTTGTGCACTAGTGTAGCTTGTAGCATATTAGGTTCTTGTGTGTGCTTTAGTGTATTAGGATTGCTAGAATTGGATAAGTTGGCTTGCAACCCCTCACTAGGCTAGCGCAACACTTGCTTTACCATTTAGTGTACTAACCGGTTTGTTTAGTGCTTTGCGAGGAATTTTTATAGGCTATTCACCCCTCCTCTAGCCATTTAGGACCTATTAAATGGTATCGGAGCCGAGGTCACCGTTGATTGAGGCTTAACAACCTACGGTGTGAAAATGGCTTAAATCAACCATATCAACCATGTGGGGAAGCTACCGCACTTCGATGGCACCGGTTATGATCATTGGAAGAGAAAGATGTGTGCATACTTGAAATCATTGAATAGAAAGGTTTGAGAGGTTGTGGACAAACCCAACCGCAAGAGAAGAAGAAAAGCTCTAATTCAATGACATTGCAATCAACACATTCCATGAAGCCTTAGAAGCAAAGGTGTTTGAGCAAATCAAGAATTTGGAGAGAGCTCATGATGTGTGAACTAGGTTGGAGGAAACATATAAGGGCACACATGCCGTGAAGAGTGTATATTCTCAAAGACAAGCTCTTAAGTTTCAAGATGCAAGATGATGAGAGTGTACCGGAGATGTTCCACCGCCTCCAAGTGATTGTTAATGACGTGAAGAATTTAGGTGGAAAGGTGGAGAATGCGGACTTCTCTTACAAGTTCCTAAGAAACTTGCCATCAAGATTTGAGTTCTTGGTCACAATGTTGTTGAGAGAAGGGTTGGATACCAAGACCCCCAACCAAGTACTAGGTGAGGTGATCACACATGACACCTACCGTGTGGAACGGGAAGGGGGCTCTCAAGAGGAAGAGAAGAAAAAGAAGACTGTGGCATTCAAGGCCACCTCCTCCAAATGCAAGGGCAAAAGCAAGAAGCAAAGCTCAAGTGAAGATGAAGCTTGCACAAGCTCAAGTATAACACCCTAAAAATTTGCATCTTTTCACATAAGTGCAATTGATTTACCATGCATTTATATGTATGCATTTAAACATAGATTAATAATTAATTTTATTAAATTAAAATCCATCATAAGGTAGATACATGTTTTATGCATTCATGCTGGTGCATCATTATTTTTGGAATGAGTGGTTTGTTCAAGTTCAAAGCAATTCAATTTTACATTTCAAATCTAGGTTGAAATAAAAGAAAAGGAAAAAAGAAAATAGAATTCTTCCCCCTCTCCCTATTTTGGCCCGCAGGCCCAACTCCCTCCCTCCCTCTTTTTCTTTCGCGCGGCCCAGCACCAGGGCAGGCCCAAGGCGGGCACCGTCCCTTCTCTTCTCTCTCGCTGGCGCCGACAGGTGGACCCCCGCGCGTCGGCCCGCTACCTTGCGCCGGCGCCTTCCTTCTTCAATCCGAGCTTGGTCCGCCCTTTCCATCGATGGTGCGGCCTCCGGGCTATAAAAGCCGAGCCCCCACACGCGGCCGCCTCCATCCAGCTCTCTCGCAGCTGCTGTTTTGCCTCGGAGCTCGCAGCAGCCGCCGAAACCCTAAGCAGGCCGCCGCCGCTGCTGTTCCGCCGTTCCGCCACAAGATCGCCGTGCCCGATCCCTTGCCGTGTTTCGAGACTTGGTAAGGAAGCCACAGACACCAGGCTGCGCCCCTCCTTTTGCCCCCTGTTGCTCTCACGCCTTCGCCGAAGTTCCACCGGCGAGCCAAGCCACCAAAGGAAGCACCGCGCCGCCTCGCTTGCTTCCCTCTGCTCTACAAGTATCGATTCGAGTTCGCCTTTGTTTGCTCTTCCTCCCCGTGTGTTTTATTCGACTGATGATGCCCGGAGTCGCTTGATCGATTAACGCCGGCGAGGTCACGGCCATGGCGCCGCCGCCGGAGTTACTGTGCGTCGGCCGCACCCCTCTCCTTTCCTCTCTCTTCTAATCTGGACGTCCAGATCAAATCGGACGATCCAAGTCGCCCCGTACCCCTTCGCTATTGTTTTTGCAAAAGAACCCCTCTGTTTTCTTTTAATCAAACCCGCAGTCCTCTGTAAAAACCGGATTTTTATTTATTTTAATTCAAAAATCAATTTCAGGTTATTTACAAGTTTGCCACTGGATTTCTTTTGAGTATAACTTCTCCAATTCAACTCCGATTTGATCTGTTCAAGTTGCGTTAGATTCATAATTGAATACTCTACATGTTTATAGTACTGTTGACCATGTTTTCAAACTTTTAATTTTATTGTTTAATAAAATTAATAAGTTTTCTACATAAAATCTTGTTTAATCTATATCTTGTCCGTTTTAGCTCCGATTTTGGTGATCCAAACGTCTGTGTGATCCTAGCGATGCGTAGATTCATTTTATAAACTCTTTATCTTTATTTTATGATATTGGTGTACTGTTCTAATCTATGCTCTTGTTTGCTATGCATGATTGCGCTTGGATGCTTGTATGTTGATTTGTTGTGGAGTAAAGACGGTGAGCAATACGTTGGTGGTCATGAGTTCTTTGACGAGCCGTATCACTAAGAGTTTGTTGAGCAAGACAAGTATAGAATGGGATCATCCTTGTTACCTATTCACCTTTAATCATTTAATTCATATTGCATGTATCTTCCTTAATTACCACTAAGGATTTCCTAGCAATTGTATCTTGTACCTTGATTACCGTGGGATTATGTATTTGGGTAGCTTATGCTAGTGCTTAAGAAATAACCACTATGATCTGTAACATGATTAATGATATATGCAACAAAAGGGTTAAAATTCGCTTTTTAGCAATGGAAAATTAAAGGGGAAGAGTACCTGTTTGCTCTTGTCCTCCCTAAGGACTTATCTGTAAGTGAGCATCCGGGACTTACAGTACAACCGTGGGGGCTATATGGCTCTGGCTTTAGTCAAGTATGAGGACCCTCTTCTAGCTTGTTAGAGGTTACCGAAAGGCGCAAAAGGGGCTTTACATGATGGGCATAGCGTGGCTTCTATCCTCTTGTGTTCTTTGCTGCGGTGTGAACCATTTGAAAGGGGGGATTCTATGTCCGCTTGTCGAGAAAACCTAGCGGCCCTAACTTGTTAGACGAACCTTTGAAAGACTTCATAGTGAAACCCTGCTATGCACCTCGGTATTGTAGTTTGGGAGTAATTAACCCAAGCATATGGGAATCACGACTCACGGTGAAAGTGTACAACCTCTGCAGAGTGTTAAAAACTGTTATAACAGCCGTGCTCACGGTCACGAGCGGCCTAGGCTTCTTATAGAATAATGGTTTATGCGTTGAAAACTTTTTGATTATTGTTTTTGCTATACTTTAATCACTTGTTTACATGATCATATGGTTATTTGGGATTTATGCTACTTGTTGCTACTCACTTATGCTAAAATTGAGATATGATAAAAGTTGCTAACCGCTGTAAACCGTGTCGACTTTTTGAGCCTCATTAACCCCATGTTATTCTTGTTAAGTACGACATGTACTTACGCTTGTTTATTTTATTACTTGGAAAATCCCGGATGGGTAATGAGATAATCGTGTTTATGAGGAGTTTGACGAAGACTACTAGTCTTGTGCTCAACCAGTTGACGTCCACGTGGCTTTGGAGTCTATCGAGTGCTAGTTATCTTATTTCGTTTCACGAGACTTTGAATAAATTTATGTAATAAACTACTATTC
>JADLZL010001292.1:0-45590 GCA_015844335.1 Chrysopogon serrulatus
GGTTACTTGATTGATAGAAAAGCTTGTGTTGATATCATACGGTTGATGGTTATGGTAGAGATAATTGGAGACCGGACGGAGTCTTGTGGGGTCGTTGGACCATAGTGATTCCGTCTGTGTCGATTAAGGACCGTACCGTTGATGTACCGCAAGTCATGTTGAACGCATGCCTCACACTTAGCTGGCCGGATAAGTCATTCCGACCGCGAAGGCTAACACTATCCAGGCCGGCTCTCGATCCGTTCGCACCGTATTGGAGATGGATGGGGACCACGGGGCGCCGAAGAGTAAGTCTCAGGTCCGGCTAGGGCGGCTAATGCGATCGGACGGCCCTCGGTACGGTGGTTCCGCTCGAAACCGCGTTTTCTTCCCGGATATGTGCCACGGTGACTGTAGCTCAGTTGGCTCGTGAGCGTGGTTTGTGTGAGGAATACCCCCCGAGCTCGTAGTAATCGATTCGAATCGCCATCGTTCTGGGACAAAGTGAACACTTGACTTGAGCTGCACCATCGTAGTAATGATTATGGAATGTGGTTAATGATGATGATGGGTTAAGCTAATGTTTATGATTATGGTTACTACCTGCTTGCTTAATCATGACTAATATACTATAATGATGCATAGTATAGGTCCTCACCTAGTATAAATAGGAATGGTTAAGCTGAGCTATCACTATAAGTGTTATTACCACTTTTATGCAAAAAGAGTCAAGCTATCCCCTGATAAAGTCTGCCATACTCCTTGGAGTCTTTTATTCTGAGTCAGACGGGTAAGTCTAGCTGAGTACCTTCTCGTACTCAGGGTTTTCCCGCTTGTTGTTTGTGCAGATGGCCATACCTACCACGGGTATTGTGAGACCTGCTTATATCCAGTGGATTAAAGTACCAAGGGCATGGTCGTTCTTAATATTTTCCCCACTTGCTTTTGTGGATTTGGCTATTGAGCTGGCATTGTATTAAACTTAAGTATGTGTGTGGGTTGAGCTTTCAAAACTACTTTGCTTTCGCTACTCGGATTTGAAGGACTTGGTTTGTAATAACTTTATTTCCGCACTCTGATGTTATCAAACTATTTGTGAAATGTTGTAACGTGCGAATGGTGACGCTAAACTTATACGATCTTGGTTGATGATGTTTGGTTTGAAATCCTTTGAGTTTTCCGGACTACCGGGTTTATAACGGCTTAAGTGTGACAATTGCTTGTTTAGCGAGTGATTTTTCACTTATGCTTTTATAAATTGGTCGGTTATGTGACACAAATGTTGATGTTAATCTTCAAAACATTACTGCAGTAATCAGCAAAACAATGTCAGATACTCTCACTAATCACAATGAAGTGTTCACAAGGACATTAACGAATTCTATATAAGAAGCGATGTATGGAGTTCTAGTTCAGCAGGCAGGTCCAGCTTATCACAATAAGTTGACAAGGAATGGAAAGCCAGGAATTTAGCACAAAATGGTGGACATCTTAGTGCTTAGGCACCAAGTGGTATCTTCCAGAGTCTTCCTTTACAGCCCTTTATTGTGAATTGGTTATCTTTTGATTCCAAGCTCCAAATATAGCAAATGATATGTCTATTTTGATCGTCTCGATGAGCTCTTCGTATTGGTGAACTCCAATTCATCATTTGAAGTTTCTTGCTGTGAAAAACAAGAATCCTATAAAACAAGTGAGAGCACCAAAACTCGTGAAACTTGTTAGAATCAAACCCTATATCTATATTTGGTGATGGAATTAAGAGCATATTGTTGGTATCTGCTAATGCCTACTGAATAATTCTGCAAGTGCACAGATACGTTGTAGCACTTCACCAGATGAATATACTTAGTTTTAATATTGAACCCAAAGGAAAATGTGTGAGGGTCTTCTAAACTACAACTTAACCACCTGAGCAGCAAACAAGGCTGTAGAAGATAGGGATATAGAGAAGACAACTAAGGCTTCTAATTCAAGCTCAAGTAAGATATAATTAGGATGTTTTACTGGGGAATTGGATAGAGGAGCACAGGCAAAACTGTAACCCGACTACTAATTATTCTCCTGCTCAGCCTACCAACGGGATAGTGGAATATATAAGATTCAACGGAGCTATAAAGTCACCTCTGCGAGCTACCACCAAATCCGGACGATAGGGTACATCTACGAGTAACGAAGTCTAAGCACCACGCTTACACTATGAATACTACTCTAACCCAAGAGCTACAAGGATTAAAGTACTCAAAAGAGTCACAAACTAGTAAAACAAGATAAACAATGTTACTTAGTTGAACTCAGAAGTTGATTCCGAAGCAACCTCAGATACAAGCCGTAGAGGTAGCACCGACGGGCCGATACTCCTCCAAAACTCTCTTTTTAACTCTATCTCTCTATTTCTGATATAGAACTAGCTTCTAGGGGTATAGAACTAGCTCTCTCTTGAAATGCTAACTCGAGAGGTCATCCATTCAAGGGACACCTCCCGGGATCCTAATTAGGTTTTCTCGCTAAAGCTCTTCTTCTTCAGAATGGATCCTCCTCCCTAGGGGGGTTGCCTCTCCTTTTATAGCCCTGGTGAATCAATGTGAGCCCTTGGATCAAACCAACATTGGCGGACGGTGGAGATCGATCCTCAAAGGTGGTGGAGTAAACCGGGCGAACCGGGCCACGAGCGGGGCAGACCCCAGACCGGCCGGTCCTGGACTGGTGTCGTCCGGCCCTCCGCTTCGGCGTGGTGTCTTCTAGTCCCTTCTGGAATGTTCCTACGTAGCCGTGACATCCAATCTTGTATTCTATATTGTGTTATAGCCCAAAAGCGTGTCATTTCTAGTGTATACCTGCAAAACCATTGATTCACCAAAACTCGTGGAATTCGTTAGTCAAAGCCCTACTTCTAGGTAGTTGAATTGCTTTCATTTCATTCTGGAAGGTTAGTTGGCGGTTGGATTTGAACGTTAAGGACCGTCAACACATATGTAGTACAAGTTGATGATTAAAATGGTAGTTATCTACCGTCAACACCAAGAAAATTAAAGTCGTCTCTCAGTCGCCACGGGGTGGCGCCGCCTTTGCCGCGGCATGGGGCTAGGCCAACGAAAGTTTAGGTCTGGAGCACTTCTTCTTTGCTTTTGTTGTAACTAAACAAATGTTGAGTCGCCTGCGTTGTTTGAGTGGCATAACATAGATATTTTTTTTTAGTCCATAACAACGTTTCGGATTTGTGAGAAAAAACATATTGTTTTCAATTCTTTAAGTTTAACCTCTCTATGGAGTTTGTGGTAACTTTGAAACCAATTGGCATGTGGCAAGGTTTTTTTTTCAGCTTGAACGGTCCATGCTTGTCCAAAATTAAGAAAAAGAATTGGGAGTAACTATGCCACATTAGATATCTTCATAGTAGAGAGGATGGTGCTTGGCGTTTGAACCTCTAATACTAAAGGGTAGAGAGAGGATCTGGCTAACTGGCGCATCTTGATTCTATTGGACGTCCAGATAAAGCACAGCTAAGGTTGTTTGACTGTCAGCTTCCTATTGCTGGGTGCAATACTGGCGTGGTTTTGTTTTGGCTCTCGAATTGTTGTTGGAGGCAGCATTTCTAATGTAGTTAATTATGGTTGGTAATAAAATTGTTAACCGGACTTACAATATCTTCTTTGGGCCTTATGTTTATAACTACACTGTAGGATTGCAGAGCTAGCCTTTGTGATTGAAAATTGCATGAATTATAAATATTTTCTCAATCTATACTATATGTTTTCGCTTGTCTTATCAGCCATTCCAATAGTGTTTTCCTTTCACAGAAATCGGTCGTTTTGGCTATCAACGGCTTATTATAAGTCCAGCTATTTGATTTTTGCATTGAAAGATATTGCCTTATAGCACGGACAATGTACTAGTTAGATTAGAAACCAATAGTCCATTATTCGATCGCTAGGTACTGTGGATGCAACTCTATCCGAGATCGATTGCTAGGTACTGTGGATGCAACTCTATCCGAGATCACTTACGTTCCATACCTAAGCCAGCACGTAGTCGTAGAATTGCAGTTGCTGCAGCAGCAACAACCAACAAGCTGTCATATCCTAGTCCATATCGCTGTGTTGTTAACTTTATGCCATGATCACAAACAATATATAGACTACAATGTCGTAAACATCAAAACACATGCAGGATCTGGATTTTTCACATGGGACTGAGTGCGCGAGAACAGTTCATGTCAAGAGAATGCATACACAGTCGCGTGCAGAAAACATGGTCAAGCGCATCATATATAGTACAATGTGTAAATTTTCTACTATGGCCTTGTTTAGATGCACCTGCAACTTGCAAGTTTTTCCACTCTCTCTCCATCACATCAATTTTTACCCGCATATAAAGAGCATTAAATATAAATAAAAAAATAACTAATTGCACATTTTGGTTGTAAATCACGAGACGAATCTTTTGAGCCTAGTTGGGCCACGATTGGACAATATTTACCACATACAAACGAAATGCTACAGGACTTTTCAATCTCTCTCCTCTCACAAATGATTTTCCGCATGTAAAGAGCATTAAATATAAATAAAAAAATAACTAATTGCATAGTTTGGTTGTAAATCACGAGACGAATCTTTTGAGCCTAGTTACACGATTGGACAATATTTACCAGTGCTACAGGACTTTTTCAATCTCTCTCCTCTCAATCTAAACAAGGCCATGATTGAATATCTAGCAGCTGATGTAGAGCAATGGAAATACTGTGCAGCAATTTGATTTGTCCAAGAAGCAACAGCACGTCAGGAGAATGCATACACAGTCTCGTGCAGAAAACGTGGTCAAGCGTGTCATATATAGTACAGTGTGTGACTTTTCTACTACAATTGAATATCTAGCAACTGATATGGAGCAATGGAAATGCAGTATGGCAATTTGATTTGTCCAAGAAGCAACAGCATGTCAAGAGAATACATACACAGTTGCGTCCAGAAAACGTGGTCAAGCGATTGAATATCTGGCAGCTGATGTGGAGCAATGAAAATGCATTATGGCAATTTGGTTTGTCCAAGAAGCAACAGCATGTCAAGAGAATGCATACACCGTCGCATCTAGAAAACGTGGTCAGACTATCCGCAGCGGCTCCGTTATCACATCCGGGGAACGCATGTAGCGTATGCCACGGCGGACATAAGAGCCGCAGCGGCGTCCGGCAACCCGTCCGCAACAAGCCGGCGTCCGGCAAACATGGCGGCTTCCAGGACGCCCGAATCGGGCGTGGGGCCCGCGTGCAGCGTTGTTGCGCGCGGAGAGGGAAACCGGGGGAGAGAGAGAGGGGATGGGCGCGCCGCCATGGGACGGGCGCTCCCTCCCTCGGCGGCGAGCACGCCGGGCGGAGCTCCTGCTCGTCTGCCGCCCGCCGCCGGAGAGGGCGCGCCATGGCCGGAGCTCCTGCTCGTCCACCCGCCCGCACGACCCCGCCGGGCGGAGCTCCTGCTCGCCCCGCACGACCCGCGCCGCTCGTCCTCGTCCTCGCCCATGCTCGGGCGAAGCGGAGGAGGGCGCGTCCGCTCCCGTGGAGGAGGAGGAGGCCGGCCGCGCCGGCGAGGGGGGCCGCCACTGCCGTGTCGGCGCGGGGCGCCTCGTCCGGGGTCGGGCCGCCGCCGCCGCGTCCGGCGCGCGGATGCGCTTTGTCCAGGGCCGTCGCCGCGCGTCGGCGCGAGGCGCACCACGTCTAGGCCGCGGCCGCGCGTCGGCGCGGCGCGTTGCGCGTCAGGCCGGCCGGGCGCGGCGCGTCGCGCCGCCGCCCGCGCGCGCGCGGCGTCCAGGGCGGCCGCCCTGCGTCCGGCGCTGGGCGCACCTCGGCGGGGGGCCATCGTCCAGCGCGGACGCGCCTCGTCCGGCTGGGCGCGCCTCGATCAGGGCCATCGCGGCGCGCGCGCGTCCGGCGCGGGCGCGGCTACAGCGGGGGCCGCCGCGCCGCGTCTGGCGCTGTCGCCCCGAGGCCAGGGCTGCCGCTGGGCCGCCGCGTCCGGCGCGGGCACGCTTTTGTCCAGGGCCGCCGCCGCGCGTCCGGCTCCGGTCGCCCTGCGGCCAGGGCTGCCGCAAGGCCGCTGCGTCGAAGCTAAGCGCGCCCGCCGCGCCGCGAAGCCGGCTACTCCGCACCCAAGGCGTCCCTGCTGCGAGGCAGAGAACCTCCACGCGGTGGTGGACGCGTCGCCTGGTTCGCCGGAGCGGGGCGGGAGGAAGGGAGGGTGCAGGCCTATGTGCTGCTGCCGTCCTTCGGTGCAGTACTGCAGTGGGGGAGAGAGAGAGGAGGGAGGGAAGGCGAGAGAGGGATAGGGGATTTAATAAAATATTCTGACATGTGGGTCCCACGGTCGATAGAGGACGGTATAGAGTATGAATGAGTGCGGGAGAAAGCAGTATAGAGGAGAGAATCTTGATGACCAGAATGTGTAGAGTATGAAAATAGTAGGACGATGAGTGCGGATAGCCTCAAGCGCATCATATATAGTACATATATAGTACAGTGTGTGACTTTTCTACTACGATTGAATATCTGGCAGCTGATGTGGAGCAATGGAAATGCAGTATGACAATTTGGTTTGTCCAAGAAGCAACAGAAAGGTATAGACCCGAAAGAGTTCACTTGCTTATTAATTATGTACCGTCAATCACCAGGTGAAGAGCAATAATAATATTGCAGTGGAGCAACAAATTAAACGAATAATATTTCTTGGAAGAGACAAAGGAAGATCAACAAATTATTGTTCTTTTCCATGAGAATTACTCTTCCTGTTTCCAAATTATAAGGGTGTGTTCGGCCTTTTTAGATGTATATCTAGACAAAATATTTTTCTCACTGCATAGTAAAAACTAGAAACCTAGAAATTCCTGTAATTTAGGATGTATGGAGTACTTCACAGAATAAGAAGGGAAAATGACAGGGCATTACTCCCTAGCATTTAATGCTTAAAATACTTAATTAACATGCACATTTTTTGCCGTTAGCATTCCACCATTTTGATGTTGGTTTAGTCCAACGAATGTAGACAACTATTTGGATTACCAGTTTACCATAAACCCGTGTCTCGATACATAAGAAACAATACCCTAGTCACTTGATTTTTGGTTGAACACTTGAACACTACATTCAAGAAACCGCAGGAAACCTGTACTGCATAATAATACTGCTGATTTGGTGGAAGCAACACCGTACCCGGCCGGTAATAAGAACGTGCACGGCTGTGAAAGTGAAACATTCCACTTCCACATGCCGGAAGTTACGTGGTAATAACCTGCAGTTGTGCAGTTTCCTCACAGCAGCAAATTAAATTAATATACGCAAGCAGAAAGAATTACTTCGGTCCTCACGTACGTGGTCGAGTGGTCGAGTCCCTAGTGCTTGTTTTGACCAGGCGTCCAGGCGTTTATCCGAGGGGAGAGAGATCAAGTTACCCTTGTCTTCTCACTACCGCAGGGGCTTTTAGTCCCGGGCCGAAGGGCCTTTAGTCCCAGCTCAGGAGCCGGGACTAAGAATATCCCCCTTTAGCCCTGGTTCCAAGATCCGGGACTAAAGGTCGACCTTTAGTCCAGGTTGTTAATACCAACTAGGACTGAAAGGTGCGCCAGGTTGTGCCACCAGGCTGTCCCTTTTAGTCCCGGTTGGTACTACCAACCGGGGCTAAAAGTGTTTTTTTTCTTTTCTTCCAATTTATTTTTCATTCTGGTTTTACATTACAATTATATTAGATTTTTCAAATGCGTATTCTTTGCTGCATATCCTATATAACTAGCGGGGGCACTGATTGCTTTGATTATTCCCCGAGCTGTGCGACGCCCTTTCGTGCTCTTTTCTCTTTCTTATCTTCGTCAATGGACTTGCTGAGAGTGCGATCATAATCGGATAGCGATGATGAATCCTTACGAGCATCACACATCTTTTTCTGGTGAGCGTGAACCCTTTGCCGTAGAAGTTCTGGCCGTAGTAGGCTTCTCAGGGTTTCGTTTCGCTTCTCTTTCATCCTTCATTTTCTTGAAGAAACTGTCCACATCTGATTTTACCCAAGCATCTATTTCCGCAACAGTCTTCTCATAGGACAGCTTCCGAGAAATAATAGTTTGTTTTTTCTGAGGCTTTCTTTGGCGGCGGGGGGCCGACGCCTTTGTTTGAATGGCAGGCCTCTTCTTCAGCAGTGGAGGCGATGGGGCGGCCCGTGGCGGCGTTGGAGCCCGACGTGGAGGCGATATGGTGGCTGGTGGTGGCGTTGAAGCCCGACGTGGAAGTTGAGGGGATGCAGTCGTGTCTTCCACTACATCGTCATCCCAGCGACACTATGACATGTTGGTGACCAGCTATAAAAACAACGAGGTATATAAGTAAACCGCTAATTAAGCCGATACAAAGTTAGTGGATAAATGTATCATCAACTTTCATCCGCACCTAGGGTTAGGTTGATGACGAGGAGGTGGTGGTACATTACTAGGTGATGCCTCAGAAATAATGATATAGTGCTTGCGCCAACAAATAAATGTCTTCTCCACTTCTCCTAGAGTCTTCTCCCCATTATCTCCTTCAATCTCAAGCTGCACATTGCTGAAACCTTTGACAACTTTATCCACCGACACACTAGCATATCCAGGTGGTATTATTGCCCCATGGCATCTTGGTGTCTTTGTAGGGTCGATAGGAGATACAACACAGATAGCCACCATGACTGTGGTAGTCCCCTGTGGAATGTGTAGCCCACATGTTGTGAGAGGTTCAGTGATGTCATTTATGGGGAAGCACAGCCCATGTTGTCTTGAATCATTGGCACCTCCGTGAAAAGCGCAATCGCTTTTCAACCGACCAGGGGGGCTAATGTTGACTCCTAGCTCTGATGCAGTTTGCCTTTTGATTTCCTCGTTCATTCTCTCTTCAAGCGCTTTCTCTTGTTGTATTGCTTCGCGAGCCGCTTCGCGTGACTCAAGAACCAATTCCTCCAACCTACGCATCCGCTCTGCCTCTTCATCCTTCTTTCTCTGGCGGCTTCTATATGTCTCTTTATCTTTAGGGAAGGCATGCTCCCACGACACCTCCCCATAACCTCTAGTTCGCCCGCTGTGTTCAGCGTAGAAATCATAAAATAAAAAACCACATATATAACACCAGAAAATAACATATGCTATTGCTAAAACTTAAGAAGATGAAGCTAGTAACCTCTTAGCAAGTCAATGACGGCATAGAAGTGATGAACTGGATCCATGGCCGGATATGAGAGCAACAACCAAGTAAAAACACATGAAGAACAAAGCACAAGTGAGAGCTCGGGCTCGGCCAGGAGAGGAAGAAGAGTTCAAATATGGGGAGGCACATTTAATCCCGGTCCCTACTACCAATCGGGACTAAAGTTCATCATTTAGTCCTGGCTGGTGCCACACACCGGGACAAAACCTTTAGTCCCGGTTTGTAACACCAACCGGGACTAAAGGGCGGCCTTTAATCCCGGTTGGTGACACCAACCGGGACTAAAAGTCTCTACTGCACATGCCTGACACCATAGCCATTGGGTAGGGACTTTTAATCTCGGTTGGTGTCACCAACCGGGACCAAAGATGTTTTTGTCCCAGACGCTATTGTGGTCGAGACTATTGTTCATTTTGGTGAAGCGACCAAAGGCCTGTTCTGTAGTAGTGTCTTTAGATGCATGAGGAGCTAGTAGTATACTCAGTATCATTCCCGTCCACCTCTGCCGTTGTGGGAGGGAATGTCACTTCACATGGAACTTGGAAGGAGCTATATCTATATACCTTTTACTTGGAAGGGTTGGTGACCGGATGCAGTTTTTTTTTTTCTAATATATTTTTATTGCAAATTACAAAACATACCCGTTCCTGTTGAATTTGAAAGAAAAAAAGTATTTTTGTTCTTTGGTCAATGCAAACAACTTTGAAAAGTCATAGCACTGGAAAACGATTTTTCCTCGATTTCGTTTACCTGTGAAACGATGTTGATTCCGTAAAACTGAAGTATGGTTTTATATTCAACGGAAGCAGGACATTGAGTATCAGTTCACCGTAGAACGAACTTTCCATGCATGCAATTTTGTCGTTTTGATTCCAAAACAAGGATCTAGAGATCTCTAAAAATCATGTAACTTTTTGGACAAATGCTAAAAAGCAAGCATGATCCATTTTAATTGTATCTGTCATCATACTGTCATCATGGCTGTTGTAGCTTTAAAGTGTGAGTTCTTCCCTGAATATTGTACTTAAGTTTTCGATTAAACTAAATGTTCAGATGCTAAAAAGTAAACATGATCAATTTCAATTGTATATGCCAAAAAGTAAGCCTGATCAATTATAATCTCTAATAGCATCTTATTAGATGTAGTTAACTATGTGCTGACCTCTAATAGCATTATTAGCTAGTTAATTGTACTTAGTGTTGCATGTTTGTTCACTCTCTCCAAATTGATCTCCAATGATCTCTATACTATTTAAAATTAGTCTTCTTGTTATGATCTTTATCTCCTTCTTTACATTATTACCATGATTCTTTTTCTAGTCTAAGAATTACATCGCCACCCCATGCCCGGATCAGGAGAAAAACCTTGTAGCTGCTACATCAATAATTGCGATACCCTCAACACCACCAAAGCCCATGCATAGGGCTTTTGGAAGACAAGCCAGGCATGTGCATAGCCAGTGGGTTACGGAATAAACCAAATGAGAGTAAAAAAGTTTTTTCTTTAGAATCTAAATCATTTTTGCTTAACCAAAATGACCAAGAAGTATGTAGCTGCTGGACCAACAGAATTATAGGTTTGGGATCCTTCTAGAATCCTCGAAGCAAACTCCCACAAAGATGGGGAATATTACGAGGCTGGGGGGATTTAATGCTATTGTATGTGCCAAAAAGTAAACAAAAGGCTACACTTCTCATTGACTTGTCAATTTCATTTTACTAAGTTGCCTTTTGTTAACATAACTCTCCTCCAAAGGTACTACGTAAAAATCTTTATGTTCAGTGGGATCCTTTTATCATATGATTTTGTTTATGTTTGGGACATGTTGTGACAAAACCACACATACATCCTAATTCCCTATCCTTGTGTATCAAGGAGTAATAGTTTATAGCAAACAAACCAAGCAGACCCTACAAGTATCTCCTAGAGTTCCTCTAAAATTCACTCTCTAAGTCATCATTTAGAGAGTTGTTTGAGTAAAAATCCTTTTCTATATTTTTTAGGAAACAAGAGGGCTTGAAGCCCCTAATGGAAAATTTTATTAATAAAAGGAAGCAACAAGGTATGAAAGAAATTCAGCAAACAAAGAAAGTCAAAAGGAAAATAGCTAAGATTACACAAAGCCTTCTAGCCATAAATCAATATGAGGATGATAGGTGGCCTTTGCTCTTAGGATAACTAGAGCAAATTTTTATTGAAAACTGATTTACATATGGGTATTGAATGAGCAAGATTCTTGAACATATGTCATTCCCCATCGTCCAAATAGTCCAAAACATACAATAATCTTAGGTAACCTGATATGGTCTTTAAGACTCTCTAAGTGATGAAGATATCACTGGTGCCTGGCATGAAAATATTCGGATTGAACCAATAGGCATTGTGAAGGGATGACAATGAAACGAAAGAAAAAGTAGCTCCGCTTTAATATTGCGGGTACACAAAAACAAAGTTATAATCAAGGAAGCTGCATATTCTTTCTTTCCAAAAGAGCTCTTGTGTTTTCTATATCTTTATATATATTCTTCAACAGATTTTGTATATCTTGTGCGCGCTTAGGAATCTATCCTCGCTCAATATCTTTGGTTAGATAGAAATCTTTAGTTTTTGGTTGTAGATATTTAGGCCGAGGAATTGAATTGGCCTAGAATACCAAAGCAGGAATTGAATTGGCCTGCAACACTAAAGTTGAGGGGAATTGAAAATGGCCTCAAATACCAATGCCATTGTTTGAATGTGCAAGTAATTGATAGCTGGAATCAAAGGAAAACAACCAATTCCAATTCATGTTTGGATGTACAAACATTGAATTATAGTTTGGGTACTCTACAATGATGTAAATGTGTTGCAATATGTTTTCACAACTGCACATTTGTTGTATGATTATATATCACTTTACACAGAAAAGACATGATAATATTCATAAAATTAATAGAAACTGTAATAATATCATAAAAACATGAAAAATAATTGATGAAAACAAACTATAAATGTTGATCAAAACCATTACTATAGAGCCAATACTTGATGATCTATATGCCAAGTCTCTTGCAAGTACCATGACATTTCACAATACCTAATTTAAAAGGGTACCATGCCATTTCACAATACCTAATTTAAAAGGGTACCATGACATTTCACAACACCTAATTTAAAAGGTTCATAAGTACTATATTACGTACATAACAACAAGCGTACAATACATCCCTCAATCAGGCATCATTCCTCTAATTAAACATAAGGAGTCATTCTTTCCTCAAGCCCATAGACAATTCCGTAAGCAGTTGGAATAAACGTTCGTTATGGATCAGCTCCCCATAAGACCACAAAAGGTCACATCTAGCTAAATTTGGTATTTTTTTTCAAGTGTAGCAAGTATTTCAACAAGAGGAGTAATCTGCGGCATTGGTAATGGCTTGGTGGATTTTAGAGCATCTCGAAATAAAAGCCTTTATATCTCCAAGCATACAAAGAATTGCATCACTAGTTCGCTGCCTTTTTTGCGGTAAATCTAGGGATGCTTGACTAGATTCTTCAATTGAATCTTGTGCACACTCATCACCTGTCTTGGCACCATCAACACTGCTGAATAAATCGTGTTGATTGCATCCTGATTCTTCACCACCTTGTTCTTGTGCAATCATGAATCGGTGAGGGTAGATGCAGCTCGAAGATGGAGGGCCTCACATGGAAAGGGGAAGTAGATGAGAGTAGCAACAAGAACCTCCAGGGAGGGAGAATGACAAAGGTTAGTTGGAGAGGCATGAGAATGAGGACGCCGGGAGCCCGGTTCAATGTCCCGTCGCCTACGCCACGGCCTCCTCCTCTCTCTCGCCGAGTTGCTCCCGTTTCTTTTTTTGAGTTTGCAAATCTGTGGGCCGCAAAGGGGAACACGAGGAGGTAAGGGCCGGGAAAGGGAACGGGAGCTATTTCAGATGAATATAGAGCGGGAGTTCTTGGAATTGTGGGCGGACTCTTTCCTTTGTGCGGGAAAGGAACGTGCTGATATTGTGCACCAACATAATTCGTCATACCAATTCTAGAACCATCCAAGCAATGGGATTAGAGGGTAGCAAATGGCAAATCCAAATCCAAGGTCCCAATATATGCATGCATCCAACGCTGCCTAAGAGACTGTTGGACTATATTTTTGTTACTAAAATCTCTATAGCTATGAATTAAGAATGATATAAGTAGTCTATTGGGAGGCTCCAGATGGAGCGCACGTATTATACCTGTGTGGACAAAGTGATGAAAATGTGTTGGTCATGCTCAGACAGGGACAGAGGTACGGTGTGATCTGAGTGAGTGATCCATCGATGAGGACACGTGGTGATCGACTACCCATGCATCACTGTCGATGGACAGCATGCATGTCGGTCGATGGTCTTGCTCAAATGGTCTCTCCAGATAAGGCCGTGAGTCCGTGAGTCCAGGTGCAGCTAGCGCCGGACCTGCTCCGCCACCGATAAATGGAACATGCGCTCCGCGCGGCACGGCAGATCCAGCAGAGGGCCGCCGGCATACAAGGGCCACCGGATAGGAACGTAACCCGAGCAGCAGTTATATTAGTAGCGCACTCCCTCCTCTTAGCTTCGTCGTCCTCGATCCGGTTCTCCACTTCCCAGCAGCCTAGCCACCAACTCGATTCTCCTCACGCACGTACACGTCGTCAACGAACCACCGATGGAGTCCTCCATGTTCGCCGCCGCCACCTCCGTCGTCGTCAGGACGACCTGCGTTCCGCCCGCCGTTCCAACTCGATTCTCCTCGTCTTCCTTCTCTACGCCGCCCGTCCTCCGCGCCGGTCGCTGCAGGAGCAGCAGCACCAGCAGCAAGAGCACCGCCGCCGCGAAGCAGCAGGACTGGCGGCCATCGCCGTCGGTCCTGCACTACTGCAGGCCGGAGCCGGACGACGAGCTGGAGCTGTACAACTTCGCGGAGGTGGTCCAGTGGGAGAGCGGCATGAACATGAACGCCATCGCCGCCCTGCAGGGCATCCAGATCCGGCGGCGCTTCCGCGGCCGGTACCCGTCCGAGGGCACGGGCGCCGACCGCGCCGTCCCGCGCAACGTCCTGGAGCAGATCGTCTGGGACAAGGAGGTGGAGGTCAACCAGAGGAAAGCCCGGACGCCGCTCGGCGACGTGGTGGCGGCGGCGGCGGTCGCGCCGCCGCCCAGGGACTTCCTCGGGGCGATGCGCGCGGCGCGCCACCGCAACGGCGGCGTCCCCGCGCTCATCGCCGAGGTCAAGAAGGCGTCGCCCAGCAAGGGCCTTCTCAGGGACCACTTCGATCCGGTGGAGATTGCGCAGGCGTATGAGAAGAACGGCGCGGCGTGCCTGAGCATCCTCACCGACGAGAAGCACTTCCAGGGGAGCTTTGAGGATCTGGAGGCCGTACGCAATTCTGGTGTCAATGTAAGCAGACAGACAGACAGAGACACATGCTTCTTCTGTTGTGTGCTAGCTCGGTCGTCGTCTCAAGACCCGATCGATCGAGCTGAATTTTCCATTTCTCGTCTCTCACCTACCTACTAACTTTGCATGCACATGCGTGCATGCAGTGCCCTCTGCTGTGCAAGGAGTTTGTGCTGGACGAGTGGCAAATCTACTACGCGCGGTCCAAAGGCGCGGACGCCATCCTCCTGATAGCGGCCGTGCTGCCGGACATCGACATCGCCTGCTTTCTTCAAGTCTGCACGAGCCTTGGAATGACAGCTCTTGTTGAGGTTACCTTCTTCCTACGCTACCGTATCGTTTTCTTTTTACGCACGTTTTCCTCATCCACTGTCAACTTTAATTTATTATAATAACATCGCTCATTTCAAAACAGAGGATCGGTGTAGTGGGATTTTAGTTTATACAAAGTCTAATGTCGCAAGCATTTATTAACTAACCATAAGCTATATGGATACAATATAATTATGACAGATTAATGGTGAAAATATATCTTTGTTTTTTACAAAAAAAAAAATCAAACTCTAATACACCTACACAAAGAAGAAATAGAGGGAAAATATGTTTACCGCAATATATTTAGTTTATGTTATTTTACGTACGGTCCATACCACCTACGCTAATCTTGTTGCAAGGGGCAAAAGAATCATGCTAGACTAACAGAAATAATGGGAAGTGGGTAATAATGACGACGCCTGGCCATTGATCATGGGAACATACAACCATTGATCATGGGAACATACAACGGTTCATAGTAATGTATAAACAACAATATAAAGCTATATACGTAGAACTCTGGGTGGGTGTGGGCGGAATGAAGATCGGGTGGCGGTGTGGTCACAAGAAGATATCATAACTATACTGCTCTAATAATCCATTGGAACTATGCTGCTCAAAACATATCCTTCTAATATAAATTGCCATTTTAACCTTAATTACATAAAAAAATCTAAAAATATAATAAGAATCTTTTTTTATGCTAGTCACACCAATTTAGTATGCACCTGGTACCTCTTGGTGCTTCCCCCTTGGTGTCCAAATTTCTTGGACCATGGTCAAATTTCTCTACAATATAATATAAAATAGAGCAAGCCCTTTGTGTACACATTCAATTTACAAATAGAACCAGTTCAAATTTGTATTATAATACTAAAAAGTTATGGGCTAAATTATTGACAAGAACCATAAAATTTAAATCTTAATATGCATATGTGTCTTATAAACTTGGTTGCAAGTAGTAGTTGTTATTAAAAAATGAAAAGTACTAAACAGCGTCCGTCCTTATTGACGAATCTTGTCTGACCTGAGAAAAGCTGTTTTATGAAAATAAAGGGGGCCCGAGGTCTATGGTGCGCATAGTGGAGTAATTAGCTAACAAAACGACAAAGTCACTAGCTCACTTACGAACGAACCAACAGCTGTTTTTCTTTTGGCACGAAGCCGTTTTTTAAACAGCTTTATGAGCAACTTAGATGAAGTTGAGCTGTTTTTAAGAAATTGTTTGGCAAAATAGCATCGCCAATAACTCATAAATAGCAGATATAGTGAAATGGGGGAAGAGAGCGGTGAAACATCTCTTTGTGAAAGCATTAAAAAAAAAGTGCTTCACCCATGAAGCTACTTAAAAAAATGGTGCCTAGGAAAAAAAAAAAAACAGCTCACACTCATGCAGCTGTTAGTGAAATTGTACCAGGGGCATATTGATATTGTATATACTCCAAACCAGCGGTTGCCAATGTACTGTAACAAGTCTTTTTTACCACTCATTACTGATCATTTTTGCCATATCTATACTAAAAATTACTCTACCTGCATGTATGTATGTATGTATGTATGTATGTATAGGTTCATGATGAGAGGGAGTTGGATCGCGTCCTCAAGATAAATGGTGTTGAGCTTATCGGCATCAACAACCGTAGTCTAGGTATATATACTCTCCACGTCCGTTTATTCCTATATGCCGAGCCGGGCTCAAATTTGTTTACGAATGCGTGAATGTTGCAGGGACATTCGAAGTCGATACTGCCAATACAAACATGTTGTTGGAGAAACGTGGTGACATCATCAAGGAGAAGGGAATACAGGTAGTCTTCTTTTCAAAACAACGTAACTTTCAGCAATCCCAACTCGACAGAAGTAATCCTTATGTTCCAACGGATTGCTTCTAATTCTCAATCATTCTCATGATGCAATATAATGTATGTTGTACTTGATGTGTAAGATCTAGAAAGTGACGCACCTATTAACTACAACTCCAAGGTACACATAAAAGGTTCAGGATCATAATGTATATCTCTGATACAACTAATTTCCTTCAATACCTAATATATATTGATACAACTGTTGTCTTTGTATAATACCATATTGATTAAATAGTTCAGAATTGTATATTAAGTATTACATTAACAGCAACTCCAAAAGACTATTTTTCCTAATTGTTACCAATAAAGATTTTGATGAAAAAATATCATGCAACAGCTTTTTTAAATGATTATCCAAATATATAGTTAGTTTTTATTCTGGATTTTTTCGCTAGCCAAACATATAAAACAAGGATTGCTCTCTAGAAAACTACTCAAGACTGCAAATCTATATATAGAAAACAATTTTTTTATGTAGATTAATATCCAAATAATGATTTAGCGAGTGAGTTTTAGAAAGACAATTGAAGATGCTCTAAGTCTCAATGGATTATGCATGATTCTACAGGTTGTGAGCGAGTCTGGGTTGTTCACTCCGGATGATGTGGCATCTGTTCAAAATGTTGGTGCTTTTTTTGCGGTAAGTTTTTTGTGTCGTTTATTTTTTATAAGAATTATAATAATTTAGTGTCAAAATATGCTCTTCATATTTAGACGTATGGATGATTTTAAAAGTTTTCTACAAGTATATATAAGGAATAAGAACCCAAAGCATATGGTGTATTATATCCACATAATGTGCATGGTGTCTTAAGAGTGGTTTGGTTTGTATAGACATTTCTAATTGGTTATCATTTGTGTTTTTAGGTTTTGGTAGGAGAATCCCTAATCACGCAGGAAGATCCTGGGAGAGCAATTGCTGGGCTGTTCGGGAAGGAACTCTTACCTTAATTTATTCTCGTTTGGCTCTAGTTAGTTGTTGTATGTAGCAATCATGGGCGGCAAAGTGAAGGCTCCAAAACATAGAGATTGCACAAGATGTAGTTATGAACACCTTATGTATTTATAAGAGCAATTTGTTTGTTTTTTCTCTTCTTTGCATAATCATATATGTGTGGTGATTTGTTTAAGGCACTATTGACACCGGTTAGGGTCACACACAAGCCTAGGGCTACCACGCCCATGGTCATACATGGCCTCACACACAATGGAGATAGGTCAAGACAGCAAGGCCAACCAATAGCATCACCATGTATTGATATTTCTTAACATCACTACTAAAGATAGAAATAAATCTCATCTCTAGTAACGGCGCCAAAAATACTTGTAGGTATTTTAACATTATTTAGCATTAGGTTGTCATCCCTAGCATAATGTAAGAAATGTTGGTCTATTTACATGCCACTTGAACTTATAATAAATATAAAAGTATCCACAAGCGCACAGATAATATACCATTGTAGTATTTTAGCAGGAGTAAACCAGAATCATTATTTATATTTTACCTCTAGGAAGGACTGGCAGTAGAAATATGATAATAACTTTACTTGTGATGAATGAGTATAACCAAGTCTAAACCAACATAGCAGGGATAAGTCACTAAATAATAATAAAGTTAAGTACTGATCAGCGCATGCGGTGAGTATGTGTCTAGCGCATTGTGGAGCTAAGCGTTGGCAGCAAAGGTCAAGTTCAAATGACTATTTACATGTGGCAGCAACAGGTGCACCAGACATTAGGGCCGAGCATCCGATGCCACTGCGTCGGAGCGTCCGATGCCTTGACCAGGCTAGGTTGAGTTGCCAACAGCTTGTTTGGCCTTAGGCTCTATAAATAGAGGTGGTGGCCGGCTTTGCCTGGGGCTGAGCGACTTAGGGATTTTGTGTCCTTACTTGGTTTTGCTTGAGAGCCCTCTAACTCACTAGAGATCATAATGATTGCATCCAAGAGTGAGTTAGTGATTGCTAGTGCATTGCATTGAGAGATTACAAGGTGTGGCACTAGGTGATCAAGTTGCAAGCCAGTAGTGCTTATTACTCTTAGAGGTTGCCACCTCCTAGACGGCTTGAAGGCGTGTGGGCATCGTGTAGCACACTCGGAGATTGAGTGATGCTCCGATTGCGGTGACATTGTGAGGGGGATTGTGCTCACCCTATGGAAGATCACGAAGAGCAACTCTAGTAAAAAGAATACGCGAAGAGCGACAAGTGGTTCGGCGTGGTCAAGTGCTAGAGCTTGTGGTGAGCACTCCGGTGGGAGAGCATGACTTGTGGGTCATTGCTAGCAAGAGGACCGGTGACAACCTTGGAGTTTGTCTCAATGGGGACCAGCTTGGTGGCAACCAAGTGAACCTTGGAAAAAAAATGACCATGTCAACTTGTCATCATCTTTCCGTTGGTTTGCATCCCCGATCACTTACTTATGCTAGTGAGTAGTGTTACTCTAGAGTAGCTAGTTTGCTTGTGTAGCGTGCTAGTTACCTTCTTAGCTTGTGTAGCTTAGAAGAAGCGATTGTATAGCTAGTTGGCTTTGTGTAGCCTTGCTAGCCACTTAGCTTAGTTTGTGTAGCTAAGCAATTGAGCTCACTAGTTAGGCGTGTGTAGCCGTGCTAGTGAGAACTACTAGTGTGCTTAGGCTCTGTGGTCACTAGTATGTGTAGGTGCTCCTCGGTTGATAACGTACTAGTTGTTTAGGTTTGTATGGCCTTGCAAACTAGTATTGGATAGACGAGCACTACCTAGCCTAACACCTTAGTTGCTCAATTAGGAAACTCTTTAGATGCTTGTGAACTTAGTTAGGAACCTCTTTAAGATGATTGTGAACTCAGTTAGAGGGGTGTAGTCCTGGCTAGACCAATAGCTTTGTGTCACATATCCAATGAAGACGGTGGCAATTACGACACTGATGGGCCAAAGACAGAGCCTAAGAAGGATAGAGGGCCCCATGGCCCGCCCTAGAAGGGTGGCGTCAGGGTGCCGCTGTGGCATAGGGCGGCGGCTGCCCTAGCCGCCGCCGCCGCCGGCTGCGCACGGGGATGGGGCCTGCACGGCCATCCCGCCCGTCACCGCCGTCATCGCCGCCAGTTACCTTTTATTATTATAATTAATTAGGTAATTAACGTTAGGAAACTAGAAAGTTCGTGTTCGATAAGGACTTTCCCGTTAGAGTCCGCTTGGGACTATAAATATTAGACCATTGTATTCAGGATCAGTTACCCGTTATTCCTATTCTCCCGCGCTCACGCCCCCTCCTCTCTCTCTCTTTCTCCAGCCCTAGCGCCGTCGCCCCTGCCCGCCCTAGCGCCGCCGCCGCCCCCGTAGACGAGCGCCGCCCCTCCTCGTCCGATCCACTAGCCTAGATCCACTCTCCATTTGCGTGTGTTACAACTGGTATCAGCAGACCAGGAATAATCCATGGCTTCCACCACCACCATGGCTGTGTTGAAGAAGATCCTCGACGCCTTCAGCAGCAACTTCGATGAGCACGCGGATGAGGTACACCGCTGCCTCGATGACCTCAATGTTCGCCTTCGGATTGTGGAGGAACACAATGCTACGAAGAACCGATCTACACTGACATCGCCGACCCCTCCAGCACCCATCAATGGCGCTGGCATAGATGGACCTTCGCACGTCATGTGTACCCAAGAGCTCCCAATGGTGGTTCCGGCACCGCCATCAACGCTGCGCAAGGAGGCGCAGGTTACAGAGGCAAAGGCAGCATCGACGATCATGGATCGCGTCGTTCCTGAGACTTCGCTTTGGCGCCTGCCGTACAGCGTCAACACAGTCGCACCTACGTACAACGGAGCTTCAGATCCATTGCCATGGATGTCCAGGATACAGCTTCTGTTCCGTCTGTACAACATACCTGAGGAGCAAAAGCCGTCTAGTTCACCAAAATCTCAATAGTCAAGCCTATTGATGATTGGGAGTTATTCACGTGGATCCTTCGACGTGAATTCGGCCATCTCCGGACACCTGAGTTTGCAGAATGGCCACGGTAGGTTGACTTAGTGGATGACTACATTAAGAGATTCAGTGCACACGAGAATCAATCCACCAATGTCAGTAAGTTTGAAAGGCTTTACATATTTCTTTCTGGATTATCTCCTGTGATGCGCCATCTTCTAGATTCTTCTTCCCCAACATCACTAGAGACAGCCCAGCAGCTGGCCCTTGAGCTTGAGCAATAGCAGGGGCTCCAGCCATGGTCTATATAGTAGGAGACACGAGCCTCCCTGACTTTAGTTCTATCAGCAGTCGATCTCTCAGATTCAGACGTCACAGTACCTGACATGATAGCATACGAGACAGACATTAGCAGTGGTGAAGAAAAGGAGGATTGGAATACACACGAGGGATACTAGCTTTGCTAGCTCCTCAGACAGGCAACATAGACTTTGACATATTAGCTACTCTACATTAGACAACACTAGATGATAGAGAGCTCCAGCTAATCAGCGCCACCATCAGAGTTCATGCAGCAGCACCAGTCTGGTTGGTACGTGATAGAATTGTCTATTATAATGATCGCTTTTATATTCTAACTACATCCATATTGCTTTGAGAGATATTTGTAGCATCTGGGTTATTTTTGTCAGAGCAATTAGCAGTTGGATTTCATCTTCCTACTACGACACCATCCATTCAGATATTCTCCTCTAGTATCCTATTTTTGCAGCACTGGCCAACTCATGAGATCCAAGTAGCTACAGCTATTTTCTATGATGACAACGGCCAGCTAATTATACAAGTAGATGATATTATTATGGGTGTGGCAGAGGATGGAACACATGTGGTGTCCCCTAGAGATTATACATCAAGAAACCTTCTTTTTGGAAAGATGCATCATTTTTACATAGCACCTACTATAGTGGTTCATTCGACGATGTGCAGGCATATTAGAGGACAAGTGGATGTAGGGCAAACATATGAGATATGGTGATGACATATTATGCAGAATCTATACTTGTTTAGGGTTCTATTAGATCTGAACTTTAGTGATGACAAATGCAACACAGTTAGAAGTTTTGATGGGTTCCAGAGATATGTTAGTGGCTGTTATGGGAACCTCAAATATTACTTCTTCTTCCCAACAGACTATGATGCAGGTTCGAGGTGAGCTTTGGGACACTTCCTTCTTTAATTATGGAGCGGAATTTGAAGCAACAACCACCCCCCCTTTTGTAACGGTTGAATGGACTAAAATTCAGCGTGAGGACGCGCTGATCGGAGAAGGGGGAGTTCTGTCACACATCAAATAAAGACGGTGATAAATTACGACGTTGATGGGCCAAAGACGAGCCCAAAGAGGATAGCGGGCCCCACGGCCTGCCCCCTAAAAGGGCGGCGTGGGGCGCCGCATATGGCAAAAGGGCGGGAGCTGCCCTAGCCGCCGCCGCGGCCGGCCGCGCGCTAGGGGGCTGTGGGGGCCACGTGGCCGTCCCACCATCGCCGCCACCGTTACCTTTTATTATTATAATTAATTAGGTAATTAATGTTAGAAACCGAAAAGTTCGTGTTCGATAAGGACTTTCCCGTTAGAGCCCACTTGGGACAATAAATATTAGACCATTGTATTTAGGATCGGTTAAAAAAATAATTGGGGTAATTCCCGTTATTCCTATTCTCCCGCGCTCGCGCCCCCTCCTCTCTCTCCACCCCCCCGCCGCCCCCCCCCTGCCTGCCCTAGCACCGCCGCCGCCCACCCACCACCACCGTGCCACAGCCCCCCCTCCCTCCTCCTCCTCTTCCGATCCACTAGCCCAGATCCACTCTCCCGCTGCATATGTTACACTTTGCCAATTGCTTTATTTTTGCTGCGATTAGTTTTAAAAGGGACTATTCACCCTCCTCTAGTCTGCCATCTCGACCCTACAAGTACAATAAAGATGCCTGGGTGAACTAGCTCTTGAAGTCATCCTGCAGAAAACTCTTACAAAACACTAAAACTTATGGGACAGATTAGGATAAAAGATTAGTGGTTAGCCATTCGAGGATAATAAGTTTTTTAGGTTTTGAAATATTTTTAGAGTAGCAAAGTTGCAGCAAGATGCTCATCTAATATTTTTGGATTCTATATGCAGAAAAGGAAACATGTATGTATGATGTTTTTGTTATTTTTATGTCACCACACTAGAAACTCCTATAGGCTTTTACACCGAGGGACTATTCACATGGGGCTTCAAGTTTTATGATGCAAGATAAAAAATTCAATGTAATGCAATGCAAAAAAAGTAAACATGGTAAAGAAAAAGATAATTAATGCAATACAAGAAAGTAAATATGTACACCTACTAATGTTATTTCATGGCTAGTGTTTAGATTTTTTTGTTCTTCGGATAGGACTTCTTGTCACGGTCACTCCTTAGGTGCATCTTTTGGTCGGTACAGGAGAGGGAGACCTTGCTGGTGGGAGCCTCATGTCCAAGAGTTGAGAATGATATCTCATTGTTATAATATCTTTTAGGCTGGTACGTTAGTTCTTCAATGATGGGGTCATAGTCCTTAGTCTTCTCCTTTGATATTGCATCAGATGATCCCTAGGATGGGGACTCTGATGATTGCACCTCTTGTAATGGTGATGCAGCTAATGAGGTCACCTTTTCCTTCCATGTCTACTTAGGGTGTGGACTCTCTATTGGTGTGGTAGATTTTTCATTTATTACTTCTCTCTCATCTTTGTTCTCTAAGTGTCGATTACTTAGGCATTGACGTCTCCGCTTGGCATAGGTCTTTTTGGGTTGTTTATAATTAATATCTTTATTAAAGTAACAATGTACCTTTCTCCTAGGAATTGGAAGTGGATTTAGCTTGATACAGTATAGATGATGATATTGATAGTGTTGTGGAACGGCCTTCCAAGGATGATAGGCACATCTTGTTCTTGGTCTCCCATGTCAAGGATCATGAAGTCAGAAGGGACATGTGGAACCAAGTTATTTAAACCAAAGTCATTCATTCTTAGATTATCTCCTTTCATTTATGACACTTTGTGATGTTTTTTATGATCTAGAACCATGACAAAATGACCTACCATTGTGACATACCGCTCTAGGTCCCATCTATGATGAGAGGTGCCTAGACCTAAGCTAGATCAGTGATCTAAATTATTATTTATGTCTCATCGCAAGCATCATCGGAAGCACCATCAATAAGAATCATACATACCATAGAGAGTTGAGCCATCAATAATACCATTGAATGAATCAACATATATAGTAGGATTGCTTCATCACACAGAGTTCGCAAGCAACCTCTCCCAATATCATGTTCAGATCACAAGCAACTCTTTCAATGTTGACTTGTACAAGTATGGAAATCCCCTTTCGAATCAATTACCTAGTCAACCAAGAATGCTAAAATCTTTTCTTGAATTTCATGTATTCTATCTTCTTTCATAGTTGATATCAGCACTTCAAATTCCTATACACATATCGAAGAAAACACAAGTTTTAGAAAATAAAGCCAGCTGCAATGGCAGTGCATGACAGAAACGGAAGGAGGGGCCAAATTGCTCAATTTTTTCTGCAATATTTATGCAACCAACTATGTAATAGGCATAGTGAAAGATTATGAAACTGTAGACAACTAGAAATAAATTATCATCTCAAGATTATCATGTCCTATACCAAAAATGGGTAGATGATCTTGGTGACTACTTGCTATAGCTTTTCAGTTGTTGCTCTATGCATGACTAAAGTTCTTTAGAGTTGCAAGTTTATATCCAAGAAAATATAGGGAAAGAAACATGTAATGTGCTAGTGGTAAAAATAAAGAATTAAATTATGCACGTTCTTTTTTGCTACTGTTGTCTTGTAGTACTAGGGATTACAACTAAGAACTAGTGAAACTTTTGTATAGGCAAGGTGGGGCCAATGTCTAGGTTGGCGTCCACAGAGCTCCGCTAATAACCAATTTTATATTGTAAGTTTATATACAAGAGACATGTTGTATTCTTGGGTTTCTCTGGAACACCATCACATGATATATGCAGTGCAAGGTCGCTGGCAAACAAATTGTACAGGAACTTAAACTTTTTAACTTTAACGAATTATATAAAATACTAATGTTTTTTACGATGTTGAATAAGTACTGCTAGATTAATCACAAAATATAAAAACATATTTAGAGATATTATTTTTCAATAAATGTTATTGAATTTATTTTAAAAAGTGAAAAGCACGATACATTTTATAAAGTGAAGAAACTCGAGTCTGATGATGGCTACTGGTTCATTGCATTGCTGGGAGCCTGGGACACGAATACACGATACTCGGTGCTCTATAAATGCACAGAAATCATTCTCCGCAGATCACCGCACCTGTGACGCGAAAAGCAAAACGCCAAACAGGCTCCGAAACTCCCAGAGCCGGTAGAGGACACGCCACTCCACAGTATCAGTCACTGTCCCCACCACGCCACCCTCCTTTCTCGGCCGTTGCCTCGAGCTCGCTCCGACCCAGCGCCGATGGCGACGGCGATGGGCGCGATGGCCGCCACTTCCCTGGCCCCGATCCCGGCCGCCGCTACGTTTCCCGGTGATCTTGGCCTCGGACGCCGCCGGGCGACTGTGCCAGGGTGGCGCGCCGGCTGGAGACAGCTGCGTGCGGCGCCGCCCGCCCGGAGGCCGTTCCTGTTCTCGCCGAGGGGCGTTTCGGACTCGCGGAGCTCGCAAACATGCCTTGATCCGGACGCAAGCACGGTAAAAGAGCGATTTTTGGCTTTTGGATGGCGTCGGATGGGTTCCAAGATTCGACTTTTCGCTTCAGCGATTTCTTTTTCTCACCTGCGGTTTCGGGCGTACTTTGCCCGTGTATATGGCAAATGGTTGAATGTTTATGTGTGATTGGGTGCAAATGTGGGGAAATCACAGGTCGTTGAATGTCGATGGGTGTGAACTAGTTGTTTTTATTTTTAGTTAGATGGGCAAAATTGTTCACTTCTGCTGACTGTTCATGTTAATTTTCTAAATGGTTAGAATCCAATATTATCCAAGAAGGAAATGGTGGAAAGATGATGGCAACACTTGCCTTTGTTAGTTGTTGGTGACACACCTCAGCGATTAGTGGTGGGGTTGCCTTATAATTTATTGTTACTTTATTAGTAGGATCTTGCGTGATCCATGGAATGCATTTAATAATCGCCTCGAGATCTGAAGATTGTACCTTGCCGTCAGTTTATTAGTTTTTCTGATAAAATCTGCGATGGCCAATCTACCGGATGTGTCACTGAATGTTCTGGCACATTTTCGTCACATGATGTGGTCCATTTATTCCTACAGAGTGTTCTTGGGATCATCCTTGGAGGTGGTGCTGGGACAAGGCTGTATCCACTGACGAAGAAGAGAGCCAAACCAGCAGTGCCGTTGGGCGCCAACTACAGGCTCATAGATATCCCTGTCAGCAACTGTCTGAACAGTAATGTCTCCAAGATATATGTGCTAACACAGTTCAACTCTGCTTCGCTCAATCGCCACCTCTCGAGGGCCTATGGGAACAACATTGCTGGGTACAAGAATGAGGGATTCGTTGAGGTCCTTGCAGCACAACAGAGTCCAGAGAATCCCAACTGGTTTCAGGTATCTTTGTTCATCTGTTGACATGTCATCAATTTATTCATCCTGGAATATTAGTTCATGATGAAAATAGGAGTGATGATGTTTGATACCAAGCCCCATCTCTGATTATGGCCTTTTCAGCTTCTGTCTGTTAATATTCTCTTAGATATCCCACCTTAACTTTTATTTTAGTCCTTGAACTGTTTGCAAAATTGATTGGTACCTTTTTTATATTTTTTTCTTTTTATTGCAACAAATGCTGCTGCACAAGTGCATGGTTAGTGCACTGCCACTTGCTTGTAGCTAGATTCCAGAGGGTGCATATTATAAGTGGAGAGAAAATAATTGGTTGAGCACTTCTGATAATCAAATTAAGCCAGCATGATATTTCTACCCTACTTTGTAAACAAACTTTTACTGGATTTAATGCATCTCCTGACAATTGATATGAGCTACTGTACTTTGCAACATGGGGCACCTAATGTTTAATAGGTGGAGTTTGCCTTTAGAAGTTTTGACGAACATAAGATTCCAATAGTTAAATGCTTGTTCTGCTACCCACTTACATGCTGTCTTCCTTCTGTACTAAATTCCCCATCCCACTTCTCACACTGGTTTGTTGATTTGCTTTCCCTCCCATCTCAGGGTACTGCAGATGCTGTGCGTCAATATATGTGGCTATTTGAGGAGCACAATGTCATGGAGTTCCTTATTCTGGCTGGGGATCACCTGTACCGTATGGACTACCAAAAGTTCATTCAAGCTCATAGAGAAACAGATGCTGATATAACTGTTGCGGCCCTGCCAATGGATGAACAACGTGCAACTGCATTTGGTCTTATGAAAATTGATGATGAAGGGAGGATAGTTGAATTTGCAGAAAAACCAAAAGGAGAGAAGCTGAGATCAATGATGGTACAAATATGATAAACTTTTTGACCGAGTTCTTATGCCTCCTGATTGTTGGAGCTACTTCTGTGATTGCACTTGTTTCAGTTAATTTCTTCATGTTTTACCTTTTCAGGTTGACACCACTATATTGGGCCTTGATCCTGAGAGGGCCAAGGAACTGCCTTATATTGCTAGTATGGGAATCTATGTGTTTAGCAAAGATGTGATGCTTAAGCTTCTCAGAGAAAACTTTCCTGCAGCAAATGACTTCGAAGTGAGGTTATTCCTGGTGCAACAGAAATTGGATTAAGGGTATGCTATGCTCTTGAGCTTTCTTGGTTTCTTTTCTCCAGTTTTTGTTTTACCATTGTGGATTTTATGATTTGGGCATTTCAGTCAATTGAAAGATTCTAATTGCATCATTTATTGAGAGATTTGGTTTTGCCTTCTTAGTAGTTACTATGTTTGCTTATGATGCTTTTGTGTTCAACAGGTGCAAGCTTACTTATATGATGGTTACTGGGAAGATATTGGTACTATTGAAGCATTTTATAATGCGAACCTGGGAATAACCAAGAAGCCTGTACCGGATTTTTTAGGTATGGTTTGCACATGTCTACCTAAGAAGTTAGGAGGTTATAATTATCTAGATCCACCACTCACCTTTGATCAAACATTCTGTATACAGCTTCTATGACCGTTCTGCTCCAATTTATACACAACCTAGATACTTGCCTCCTTCAAAGGTTCTTGATGCCGATGTGACAGATAGTGTTATTGGCGAAGGTTGTGTTATTAAAGTAAGAAGCCTTTTCACATGTTTGCTGATGTATTGGTATATATTGTTTTCAGAGGCTTTCATATTATAATGCATTTTGGGATCTTTAAGTTAGTTTGTGGATCTATATGTCAATTGTCATTGCTTCTTTGTGCATTATCACATTTCAATGCACAGACTCCTGTTATCTAATTTTTTTTGTGCTCCACTTCATCTTCCTTTTCGCTAGCATTGCACAATCAACCATTCCGTAGTTGGACTCCGTTCGTGCATTTCTGAAGGTGCAGTTATAGAGGACTCTTTGCTGATGGGTGCAGACTACTACGAGGTAAAGTAGAGTCAAACAGAACTCTAATATTGCACAGTGGAAATATCATGAGAACTTATCATTCTTTCTGTTTTGTTCAGACTGAAGATGATAAGAAAGCCCTTTCTGAGACTGGTGGCATTCCCATTGGTATTGGGAAGAATGCACATATCAGAAAAGCAATAATAGACAAAAATGCTCGTATTGGAGAAAATGTGAAGGTATTTCAAATATATCGAATTTGGCTTAAGCTGATGATGTTTTGCATCTATTGCCTATTGTTAAACTAATCAAATTTCATATTTATGTAAAAAAGGTTTATATGGATCTTTTTTTGCCGTTTTCCAAAAGATAGTGACTGTTGTTTTCTATTTTTTTTTTCTTTTTCAGATTCTAAATTACATGCATTTATTTTTTATATTTCCATGGGAGTAGTACCATTTGAACTGTAGATTCTCTGTACCAAGAAAATTAAAATACAAAGAAATTCCTATTCACAGTTCGTACAAGTTGTTTCTAACTTCTCCTAGAGTTGATGATGGACAGAAAACGTGCAATGTTGTTTTATTATGTGATCCATTCATCCTTCCTAAATACTTTGTTGTTTTACAGATAATCAATTTTGATAATGTCCAAGAAGCAGTAAGGGAGACGGAAGGATACTTTATCAAAAGTGGCATTGTCACAGTGATTAAAGATGCCTTAATCCCTAGTGGAACAATCATATAAAGTCAGCCAACACCATGTATATAAGGTTATATCTCCCACAGAAACCAGTGTCTCTTATTCTTGTCGTATATAGCATTACTACCTTTTGCCGAACTTCATATTGCAACTGGATTAAGTTCACTGCTTAGTTCCAGCATGTAGTGGAGTACTGGGTAATCATTTGATTCTAGTTGCAACATACACAATTGGCACTCATTTTCTATCTCATATATTTTGCAATAGTCAATATTATGCATTGTGATTAATGAGATTGTGTGAGCACATAATGGTTCCCATTTAACAAGTACATAAAAGTTCCATGTTCACCCATCCCAGTATATGCTAGGCATGGAACATACATTCTCCAACTTCTATTTTACCCAAACATTTTTGTGTTGCCCTGCAGTTTGGTTCGCAGCAGATGGTGATCACAAATGCGCATCAAGTTCTCATCCTTTCCAGACCATGCTTATTCCCATGTTGCAAAATCACCAAGCTCTGCATCAACTTTCTGAGGATAATAATCAAATAATAAAATGGTGGCATCGAAGGCAACATTTTTTCTGTCACTTGTATGAGGCACTGTTCTAAATGTACTGTTGAGTGTAATTTGGATGATGTATGCTTTTGCAATCGCACAACGAAAATACCCTGTGCTTATACTCTTTCTTACCTTACTATGCTCCCTGCATTGCCCAGGGAATGAGGATTAAAAATGCCATACCTAACTTGATTTTTGTTTGATTGTTGGAAAGCTTACCTAAGTTTCTTCTGGATGTTCAGAGTGAAAACTATCATTTTGGATGTCTGAAGAGTTACCTGTCTTTTCTGAGCTTGTAATGACACAAGCTTCGGTGCCTTTGCGCATGATATTGTTGAACCTATATACTAAGTCTAATATGGTGCGTGCTTTTAAATGATTTGGCAAAAATACATGCCAAGTTGAAATTAAAGGTCGAAATCATGTTGGACATATATATAGAATAACACAATACTGATGGATCATGCACTTGCAAAATCTCACAAACAACCACTCGCTAGTGCTGGTTGCACTGGATATAGGCTCTGAGATGGCTAGAAAGTAGAAACATCCCACACATGGACTTTATCAGATCATATTTATTGGAGAAACATATTGCTCAGTCCGCATGCAATATTTCGTGAAATGTTCAAATTATATGAGTGAAGTGCTCATGTAGCTTAGGAAGTAGAAGCTATCCTATGTATATTTTACTATTGATCCTTACCCGGTATCTGCAATAAGGTTATATCAAGGCTACAAAAGAATAGTGGTAGCCACTCTGTATTCGCGGCCAGATTTTATGGACTGGACTGATGTCCTATGACAGCCAGATCTTTACTGACTAAAGCAGTGTATAAAAATCAGTTGAAGTGGTAGAGAGGCAGCTCTGTATTGAGGGGTGCCGACATGAACTTGAGCACATCGTTTACTGATGCAATCGAGCTTATTGATGCCTTGAGAATCTCCCGTGAGCATCCAGGCTTCAGGATGGTCCTAACCTGTGACATTATTATGTTCGATAAGCTTAACAATAGGTACTGACATTCTTTTCTTCTAAGGCTGGATACATATCAGATGTGTTCTTTTTAAGTGTGTGCACCTTGTCCAAGTAGGCTTGCAGTATCTCGATGTCACCCAGATAGTCCTGCTCTTCTATGGTCAATGTGATAGGCTTGCTGCCTGCGCCAGGTCCTTCGAACTGAATGCCTCCTGGAGTTCTGTAGAAATCGTCTAACAGAAAGCTTGAGGCTTTCTCTCTCAGGACCCTGAGAGTATGAAACAAAAAGAGTTTTTTTTATACGTCTCCTATTTCCTGAATTAGCAGAGTGACTGAAATTCAACGGTGTTAAAACAAACAACTGGAGAAGTCATTATGTTTCTGGTTATCCTGAAAACTAAGCAAAACTAAAGCTTTCTTTTTTCCAGCCATCGACTGTTCTTATTATTCTTTATAGCTATGACTCCAAACATTTCAGGGTTCAATCTTTGGGTAGTCGAAACATGGGAAATATCTTTATAAAAGGATGCTTCGACTTACGCATATGACTCTGCTTTCAAGTCGATTGGAGAAGGATGGATAACTGGCCTCCCAATAGGAACAGCTCCAGGACCACGCAAGTGTCTCCTCACACTCATCATTGCCTGTTAAGGACGGTAAATAATCACATTCTAGCCTTGATATGGTTACTTGAACATAATTCACCAAGAAAACAGACTAACACAGTCATAATAACAGGTTAAAGGAGAATACCGCTAGAGGAACAGCAGCGCATCGCCACTTGTTTGTCGAGTCCTTCAGATTTGTTACAGTAGCCATGTAACCATTTAATCCAGCTGCTATTATTTGCGCACAAATATGGCCAAGAACCTGCATTGTTTGACATTTAGATATGTGCCATACTACAACTACTTATTTCTTGTAAAGAACATATTGTGGTTGTGGGAGTTGGGAGCAACATAATTTGTTTAGATTAGTTTCTTACATAAGCATAGTTGCAGTCGAAGTTTGATGGTAGTGATCCTCGGGCTTGAGAACCAAAGAAGTGGCACACTGAACTGAATTTTCTTCCCTTGTATTTTCCTTCTTTCTAGAAACCAATGAAAATATCAGAACTAAAAAAATCTGTAATATATAAAAAAAACAATAATGTGGTGGAACTTACTGTTCTCTTGTTCATTTCTGCTTCTACTAAATGAGCTAAGAGCTGCTCGGTATCGATCTGGAAAAGGAAATGTCATCAATAATTGTGCAAGATAAAATTTTGATGAAGATTGTGCAAGATAAAATTTTGATGGAGAGCTAACTGTATCATATCATATACCTGAGATAGCTGTGCTGAGTTATCAGATTCTTGATGCAGGATCAACTGAATGAACGAAAATATGTTTGAGATCTTCAGAATAGCATTTTCAAATGTAAAATATTATCGGGTAAATTCAATTATACAAGTCATGCATAACCTCTCTTCTAATGAACGATGGCAAGAACTTGAACAAGGCAGCAGCCCATGGAGAAAGTTGAGATGGAATGTCTGCCTCAGAAACATTATTACTGTGGAGATTATTGATTTCCTGAAACATATTTAGAATGAAATGATGTAACAGAACACGCATTGTCCATCTTATCCTTTAGGCGAAGAACTAAGATGTACCTGAATGAGTGCATACATTTCTGGTATGCTCTCTATTAGCCCCTCAGGAATAACTAGCACTCCATGGTATTTCCCTAATAGTTAATATTCCATATACCAGATTACTGCAAGTTACAAATATTTTGATGCATTTAGATGGGCACAAATTATCCTGTAAGTGTAAAGACCTTGTTCCGCCCTTGCTTCTACTCCGTCACATATCTTGTTTGTAATTTCCTTCAATGTGAGCTTTGAAAACGCCACCTCCTCTCCTAATATAACCTGAACACAGAAATTTACTGGTAAAAATGTACAGATCTAACTTGATATGGAATAGTTTCACTTTCAAACCATACCATGTTTGGGTGTGACTGAAGTGCGCACTCTAATGCAACATGGGATGCTTTGCCACCCATCAAACGAACAAAATAGTAGTACTGAAAGAGAGAATAGTGTCTAGCAGAGTAAGTATACCATTTAGACACAATTCTGGCCTCCTAACTCTGAAAAATAAATGGCTAGAAATTTATGCTTTCAATGCATTATGAAAGTGATATATCACAAATACCTTCCCAGCTGAGATTGCATCGAGGCAAACATTGCTTATAAGCTGAGAGTTCACCTGAAAGCAAATTATCCAAAAAAAAACCTTTCATAATATGGCATTTTTATACTGCATTCAGAATTTTGAATTGCTGCGCTGCTAGTAATTTGTCACAGGAACCACCTTGCACACTGTATCAAAACCGACAGTTGTTTCCACGAACTGATTCCTGAGATCACCACTCAGCGTTACAGGGACGCCTACAACCTGTAAAAATAATGAGGTCTCTGAAACTTTCTTTCAGGTCGGAAGATAAGTGGTATGCCAACGACTAATGACTACATACTTTTGTCTTGCAGTTATGCTCCGCAAAGATCTCTGCAAGCTGAGCTGCATCTGAATTGGAGGTCACCCCTGGAGATTAAAAACCTTAGAATCACTATCTATCATGGAAACTGGGATGTATCATGATATATGCAGTACATTAGTATCTTTTTTTCCAAATTAATCTGAGAAATTGTCAAGCAAATCCCATTTGATTAAGAGACTAGGGGCTCTCTTGTCTCACCTCCAACGATGATTAGGGCATCCAAGTTAAGATCACAGCATGCTGACTTAGCAGCATTTACTTGCTCTGGTGTGCGAATTTGATCAACAGTCCTGCCAAGCAAATCAAAACCACCTTCAAGGAGGCAAATTCCCCTATTGTTAACATATGTTATAATATTACATAAGGAAACTTACTAAATGTATGAAATTAACCTTGATTTTTGTATGAGGAAAGCACATTATCTGTGATCTCCAACGTCTTCTTTGCAAATAGGCCTTCTGTGCCACCTATACACAAATACAAAAACAAAATTCAACTTAAAGTAGTGCTCTCATATCATTATGTTTCTTTTTTCTGAACATGCACCAGAACTGGGTGTCATTGCATTAAGAAAATGTTACATAACTATGTTTCTGCTAGAAACTAATTAAACAATGGTTTAATGGGTTCATCGAAATATCTCAGATAAACGATGAATTAGTGAGGAAACAGGAACTGTGTCATAGGCAAGGAACACAATATCCAAGGGGATTGATTGTTTTCAGATTCTGCTTTACGCTTGTGTTTTCAGATTCTGCTTTACGCTTGTTTCTAACTGGATTTTGGTAGCACACCAGAAAATTTGAGGTTTTTTTTAATCCTTACTAAAACAACCATTTTGCTTGCTCAAGAGTCGAGAGTAATTTAAAATTCTAACACGTTGACTGATGCAATGCAAATGCTTAAACCTCGAAGTTACTCAATGGAACTATGCTCACCTACAAACCCAAGCAGAACACTTTTTGGATTCTGAGCTTTCATGGCATCATAAGTACCCCATACGACATTATGCCCGCCGGGTGATTGCCTTCCAGAAAACACCACACCCACCCTGCACACACATTCAGATTATATTATGCATGATATAAATCCTGACACGAATAAAGATGTAACCCTTTAGCTGTCAGTCATATACAGCATGCGATTAGGAATTCAGATCCAACCTAATTGGTGGGTGTTGTTGGATGACTTGTGCATCAGATTCAGATGCCACCATGTCCGTGTGTGGCTCTAGAAAACGCACCAGCTTCTGACCAAAGATGTGTGGGAATGCCTGTGCGACGATATCGGTGCATCTAGAATCAATGGTTGTCGTTGAGTCCCCGAACTCCACCCTGATTCTCGTTCCCTGGTCATATATAATGGTTGGAATTTTTTGTACTAGAATATATATACAGGTTTTTTTCTCCAGAAACATGAGGGAGAAGAACATTAATTTTCAGGCAAATTGAGTACCTGATTTAAACATTTTGCTTGTGTATGCAGGCAGAGGTGTTTATAGTGTTCAAACATCAGATCAAAGTAGCAGCATCCCGGCACAAAGTGTGAAGTTATTAATTTGATCACAAGTTTGAAAAAAATTAAATGATGCTAAAATCATCGGCGTCAAACATTTTGTGACGTCATGTGGTTCAATAATAGAAATTTCAATCCTGTTGAAGGAAAAGGGGCGTGTGACTTGTGAGCAGAAGAAGCTTCTATAAATCAAGAAGTCTCTGCTTCCTCTAGAAGCACCGCTATGCAAGATTGTCATACACCGGTCAGAAACGTGTTAAGCATAGGAAATGATCCGACTAATATGACCAAGACTCCCAAGTGCCTGGTATCATTAGAAACTATCTGAGAAGATTTTATTAAAAAAAACTAAGAAAAAGACGAATAAGAGTTTAGGAGTGGAGCCTACATGACAGAGTTGTACACCCGCTATATTCCAACAACTAAGCTATTAACTATGTTCATTTCCTTCAAGCCAAAAAAAAAAAAAAAAAAAAAAACTACGTTCATTTTCTTATACAGCAAGGTGACAAAATTTCCTCGGTCTCCATCGGTGCATCCAAAATGAGAAGCGGTTTTTTCACTTTTCATATGACGGTGAAAAGGAGCAAGTGCTTTGTTAGATCGAGAACGTCATAAAAATAACTCTTGGAAACATCCATGACACCCAAGAAACCAAAGGAACGTGGAGGATGCATACTTGGACGTAATCGTTGGCCAAAACTGTCGATTTTATCAGGATTACCATCATGCAGAATTGCAGATGCAGCAGAGGAACTAAGAAATGGTTGGCAGGGAAACTGCAAATGAACCTGAACAAGACATGGAGGCAACTCCGGTTGGTACAGCGCCCTCCTCCGCTGCAGCCCGGTGAGCTCCCTCGGCGAGCCCAGTTCGTCGGTGTTCATCCCTTTCCTGATTCCCTCCTCAACAATCTTCGACTTCTCCAAGACAAGTTATTAACAATAAAACAACTGGTATATATTCCTGGGTTATACTTGTACAGGTGCAGGTGCAGTTATACTTGTGCTCTTCCTCCCTTTTTGTAAGGAAGGAAGGAAGGAACTGAAGGGGCAAGGGCAAGAGCAGCAAAGAGTGTTGTTTGTTTGTTGGCCCCTGATACTACCAACAGCAATTTGACCCCCATTTCCCTTGTTAACCTCTTTTCTATGTGCTGGTATTCAAAGCGGTGACTCTGATTATTTGTGATTCGTCAGGCGGAGTGACCTTCAAGGTGACAAAGCTGCATCCCTCTTTGTTATTGTTTTCTTCTTCTTCTTTTTCTTTCGCTCACTTTTTTTTTTTTGTCATGGTAACCAAGCAGAAGAAGTGACTGAAAGAATGAAATAAAAAGATCCAAGCAAAAGTGATGTTCTCTAATCCAATATAAAATGCTCCTGATGAGCTATCATCCGTTCGTTGGTGTCTGTCAGCGTCGATCAAGTGAATAAATACTTTACGTCGTTGTCACCCAGACGAAAGCAACCATAATTTGTTTTTGTTTATTTATTTATATAATCGTGTGGAATAATGTTTCATTCGATCTGCCAATTAAAAGTAAATAAAGAGACGCAGTTCGGCAAGAACAAATAGTCCAGAATCTTTGTTTCCAGGTTTCTGCTCCCAGTTTCCTGACACTTGTAGTTTCCCATGGATTTGGACGTTCTTTCAAGCTTTCCTAGATCTTCATGGAAAGGTAACATCACGCTTGATTTTGTAGCCACCTTTAATTTTCATGAAACTTTAGTCAAAATGACCATGGAAAACATAGATGGATCTTGAAACTAACACATGATTACAGCATATGCTCTCTTTTGTACTTACCCTAATATATAGAGTGGACGGGAGAGTCATATTGTCAAGAGACTATATGAAAGTATTGATATCTATTACTCTCTCCCTTCCACACTGCACCCTCCATCTCAGAAAGAATGCAATTTTAGCATGGTGTCATGTTTTTGTATTTTAAATTTCACCTATTATAGATAAAAAATAAATTAATTACTTTAGTGATATTCACACTTTGAAATTAACTTCATGATACCAAACATACTCCATTAGCTAAGGGATACTAGAAATCATAAGTGTTTTGTTTTTGGGAGAAAGGTAGTATATGCCACTTTAGCTATATTCTAAGTCAAGCTTCTCTAATTTAGATCCAATTTGTTAAAAATGTTTAAGTTCAAATGAATGCAATATATTACGACTACACAAATAATCTTTAGTTGAAATTAACACTAATTTCTGGAGATGGTTTTCTCAACTTCCTCTACTAAGGGATACTAGAAATCATACATTTGTAAGGGAGCGTACTTAACTACCACTGCAAATCGAGTTCCAGCAGTGTGTATATCCGTAAGGTAACCAACCTAGAAATCCTTTCAGAAAAAAAAAAAAAAAGAGCATTGCAAGAAAAAAGAGAAAACAAAAATTGTTTTTTTCATTTCCAAGTGGCTATACTTCATAGATGCAGACATAGATCACAAAGTCATGCAAAACACTCGCGCTTGAGTTCTCAAGGATTGAAACTTATGACATCCGTTCAAAAAAAAAAAAAAAAAGAGAAACTTATGACATCCAACCTTACTATGATCGCAGCACATGCCCAATTGGAAAACCATCTTTGTAGCACTAGTATTGATGGCAACGATTTCTAGAGGTGAGTGAGCCTATTTATGAAAATAAATCAAACAATGTTTTTGATAGATCAGAGAACTTATAACAAATATTTGAAACATAAAGAATCTCAAATGAAAAAGTTGCCAATTACAAAATTTAGACCTCATCAAGCTCTACAATTCTAAGATAAAGTTTTTATCTTCTTTTGACTTTATTTGAGAAAGTTACCAAATATTTTCAGGGTGGATCAGCCTATGAACCGACCCAATAAATAGATTTTTAGAGGCAATTTGTTAGTTGAGCCTATAATCTTTATTTGTATAGAGACCATTAACTTTTGGGTGTAGTGGTTCTATCAAATTATATTTCATGAAAAACTTAATGGTTTATGCTTGTGTAAATTTTTATAAATCTAAATTTAGCAAAAGTTAAGAAAAATGACCAAGAGTGACCCATAATTTGGAACGAGAGAAGTACGAAAAGATAGACTCTTTTTTGTGTCATGTTGTATAGTATAGCTAAGATCTTTCATTGACATGAGTTTGCTAAACAAAAAAGAGATTAGCTTAGTACTAGTAATAGCGAGGGACGACATATGTACAGAGGAGGATACATTTTTCAGAATTTTGCAAATGAAATAAGATGTGCCTAAACTAGTTTTTAAGACGAGTAACTTTACAAGGAATTGAATTACGGCCATTCAAATTTATTATCGAAGAGTTATTGGCTGTTCGGTGATTATATAAATATTTCGTAATGTGAAAAAAATATTATTCGAATAACTGATAAGATAAGTGAATAGAGCCTGTAGCACCGACAAATTATACATCTTTCTTGTGTGGGTCTTGTCGTTTTCGCCGTGATGATGACTGTTCTTCGATTATTGCTGGATCCCGTTTCCTTTATTAGGGCGTGTTTGGATAGTGTAGAAAAAGTTTTGCCTATGTCACATCTGAATGTCGGAGGGATGTCGGAAGGGGTTTTTTAAATATTAATAAAAAACAAATTACAGAACTCGTCGGGAAACGATGAGACAAATTTTTTAAGTATAATTAATCCGTCGTTAGCGAATGTTTACTGTAGCACCACATTGTCAAATCATGGACTAATTAGGCTTAAAAGATTCGTCTCGCAAAGTTATCGCAATCTGTGTAATTAATTATTTTTTTAGACTACATTTATTACTCATATATATGTGTGACTAGATTCGATGGGACGGGGCAAAAAATTTGCCAGGTGAATCCAAACACCCGCTTATTGTCGTCTGTTTTGTACTACCTGGGACGTGCAGGCAGACAGGCACGTGCTAGCAGCCGTGGACATCCAAGGCTGCTGCTCCCCTGCCCTGCCAGGACACATGGATTTGGAGACGTACTGCCGGTACGGTTGAACAAATGGTCCATGGTTTTTGAAAGACACGCATACAAACGAGGACCACACCATGGAGGGATTACGGATATTGTCATCAATTTCCCAAGCACATAGTAGCAACAGACAAAAAAAAATTATCCCAAGCAAACAAGAAAATACTTATGAGACAGATATAAGTAGATAATTAAAAAAAAGAAAAAGATTCGAAGAGAAGCAATTAGGCAAAGGGCCGACCAAATCAAGCAATAAGCATGTGGCTGCTGTAGTTGGCGGCGCGTAAGACGATGCATAGGACGGCACGACGAAACACGTACACCGTGGTTCTAAAATAATGGTCGTTTTTATTTCAAATCAACTTTGACTAATTATATATAATAAAAAATATTAATATTTGTGGTACATAATTAATAATATAAGAAAAATCTTTGAATCTAGTTTTTAATCAATTTATTTAGAGATACAAATGTTGCATGTATTTTTTCTACAAATTAAATCACACTTGTGGCATGAAAATTCAAAGGACTGTCTTTCTAAAACGGGAGAATATTGATACACATTGTATGTTCACAAGGTTTATAAAAAACACACACGCACCAAAGGGGTTAGTGGCACAACCTAAATGGGAGTGTGTTTTGTATCAGGCTTGACTATAGGTTTACTCTCCCTCTGCTCTAAATTATAAATCACTTTGACTTTTTTTTGGTTTATCTATCCTTTATGCATATCAAAATGAATGTAAAAAAAGTCTCTAAAAACTTCTTAAAAGTTACATGATAAACTAATATTAACACCAAGCAAACAAAATAGGTGTTCCTCAAACAGTTATTATCAATAATTATTATAGGATTCTAAAACTCGAAAACCGGATGGGAGAAGAAAGAACTAGGTGGGAGAGATGGGAATTTATCCAATGCTTATTTTAGTTTATAGATGTAAATTATTGGAGAATCGTTTTATTCCCTTTTTGCTAAAAAAAGTAGAACTATTAGGGAGTTCTTTTAGAGTTTTCAAAAACTTTGGCACTTTGTTTTTATCGATTGATTGACAAAAATAGGTGGTTCTCACCACAAATAGCAAAGTTGAGATTCATATAAAATGGTTTGGCGCGGCTCCGAGCGAAGACAGGCATTACCCCTACGATCTTCGCCTCAAGCACCCCCACCCGCCAAGAATGGCGCGCCTCGCCGCCGTGGCCGTGGCCCTGGCAGCCATCGCCGCGGTGGCCGGCGCCCACGAGACGTACTTCGCGTCCGTGGAGAACCACCTTCCGGAGCAGGGCATGAAGCTGGCGTGCCAGGCGATGGGCGGGTTCGTGACGGAGCTCAGCGTGGTGCCGCGCGGGCGCGTGCCCCGCGGCAGGGCCGGCCGCCGCGTCGCCGAGCTGCTGGTGGAGGACGGCCAGGACGGGTGGGTGCGCTGCAACTGGGCGTACGCCGGCAACTACCTCGCCGGGATGACGGTGCTGGACTCGCGGTGGCCCGAGGCCCGGCGCTGCCAGGACCCCGCCGGCCAGGGCCTGTGCCGCGTCGTCTTCGAGAACGACGCCGTCGTGCTCAAGACGCCCGAGCACGGGCGAGCGCGTCATCGGGGACCTCCCCGTCAAGCGCTGCCGCCGGCACTGGATGCTGTTCAGCACCGGGTGCACGTACCCCGAACACCGCTACCCCTACGCCGGCCGCCGGCTCGGCAGCGCCTTCGAATACTTCGCCGTCTGATCTCATCTCATTCGTCGCTGCTCGCTTCGCGTCGCTTGTATGTATGTGCAAGGAGTGCCAACCATTTGGGGAGTCAATTTTGTAGATTTTACAAAGGGCTTCCAGTATACAATACAAATTACAAACACATATATGCGTCACGACTCACGAGATTATCAGACGAACGACGTATAATTCTACAATTTTGCAGTCACCAAATCAACTGCCTTCTAATTCTATATATGTCAACTCAGAAATTCCCAGAACTCCTGTTGAGCTTTTTGTTCGAATCAAACCATTTTGAGCCATGAAATCAAGGCCTTTTCTTTAACATAAAATTTAATGTTTTATTTTAAATAAACTGGGAAAAACAGTAAAGGAGGCCAGTGTGTCACGCCATTCTGAACTCTATGGTTTTGCAAAGCTTTGTAAGTTTACTTCCAGGGAAAGTTGTGCAAAATGCCTATCAATGTATGAATGAACTTGAGCAACATTTCGTTTGAACAGGAAGTAACTGAATCAGGGCTATTGTGCTTGCAACCTCAGTTTAAACTCGGTAACAACTTTGAGTCTTTGAGTATGAATAGCATCAACATTTTTTTGCGATTGGACATATATGCCTGTTTTTCATTAAGAGGAAAGGAGTGGTCAATAGACCTAGTACAAAGATTACACAAGCGATCCACAACGGTGGTGAGGAACCATCGTTAGTGAATCACAGCATCAACAATCAATGGGTTATAGGTGTATTATATGAAACAGTTTAACACGAAGCAGAAATGAGTGAGAACTCTGTTCCACTGCACTTCTTCTCTCTGTAATTTGATAGACAGTCACCATTTTGTGACACCCTATCTGTGAATTATCTATGATCCTATGCAACCCGCCTTAATTCTGTTGACAACTTGTCATTCAGCTAGGAGGAATTGTTATGTGATCACCTTCATATGGACAGCAAAGGTAACCATTACATCTGTTCGAATTCCCAGGCTTATATTTGCCTTCATTTATCATTTTTCGTGTGATGTTGCAACCACTCTTGCCTGTATTCATAGACAGAAGAAATGCACATTAAACAACAGAATTTGCTATTCCAGCATCATTGAAGGTTAAAACCAATACCTGGTTGATTTTCTGTTGGAAGACAATGTGGACTTCTGTCCGAAGATTTTCAACTTCCAGAGCATACTCTCTTTGTTCCTCACGAGATGTCAATTCATCCAATTGCACCTTCAATGTATTCAGAGAATCATCCAGGCCTGAAAACTTCTGAAGATCTGTAGCATCAGCTGACGTAAGCTGCAGGAGACTCCTAACAGCTAATAAAGCCTGTGTGATGACCAAAACAAGTTTGATCAGGAAGACTAGCATATCATACCTCGTGGCAAACGTAAGAAAATAGTATTCACTTGGATGACATTTTGGAGTGTACCTTCTCCTGGAGGTCAAGGTCAGGCACTGATGATATCATCTCAACTACTGATTTTATGAAAAGGTGGTTGCTTAAGGATGGAGCTTGTGACTTCCCTGTATTTAGCTGAAAGTCAGCTACATATGCCAGTAAAGACACAACCTTTTTCTGAAGCCGAACGTTAGTGCTAGTGGTTGACAGTACATGCTGCAAACAAACAACGCATTGGTACACTTCAACCTCGCTTTTGCCTAGATGTTCAGTATATGATTTCCTTTTTCTACCTGCAACATTGCATAACCATTTTCTGAAAGGAACAGCTCCTGACCATGTTCATTGTCCCTAATCAAAGAGGATATAGCATACAGTGCCTTTGCAGCTTCTGGTGCGGAACTGGAATAACCCATCTTCACTAATCTTTCCAAAGCTCCATATCCAAGGATCTAGCCAAGTACAAAGAGTTTTGTTAATACTGATACCCCACAGGATGATGCATTGAAAGAATGGAAAACAGTTTCTTGAGTAAGCTGTAAGGATAGAAGTAAAAGACAGAAATCACCATAGAAAATAGTTGGAGATCTATTAAGCTGATTGTACCTGGTTTTGAACAAGAACATTGTTCTGACTGGCTTTGCCCAGCACCCATGCAGAAGTAGTTCTTATTCCTTCATCTGCATTGCTAAGTTCCCGAATCAACGGAAGAAGGCCTCCAAGCTTGTCAAGGTCTGAAAAAAATTGATAAAAGCATGTCACCACAAGAATCTAGTCTAGTATATATAGAAAAAAGTTATAATTCTTGGTTTGCACAAACTGATAAACATGCACAGAAATGAACTGCCTCTCTCTTATGGACAAGAAGAGTGAAAAAGGGGGGAATCAATTATCCGTAACTACACATTCATCCAAGCATTGATTTGCCAAAGATGAGGTTTCGGGCATTCGTTTACATTGACAAACAAGTTCATAATTTACCATTAGCATTGTCGATAGGCTCAACCAGAACTAAAAGTTCTTGCAGTGTACGATGGCGGTCCTCCAGCAAAAGAGAGGAATTATTTAAGTCGGCAATGGCAATCTTCATCAGCTCAGCGTCTGATGGCACCCTTAACTTCTCCATCAGCTCCTGCAGGCAGTTATTTGGATGAAGGTATTTGCATTTCACATCATCTAAACGTTGGCCTGAACTCTTTAGATCAACTTCTATGACCAACAGAAGTAGGAGTTCTTGTTCAGGAAATTCGTAACTTAGTGTAAATGTAAACTAGTAAAACTTAAAGTGAACTCTAGACTTGGATGAGCAAATTTCCATGAGCTCTGCAGCAATCTCTTCACCTTAATCTCCATCTGTCGCTTGAGTAATTCTTCTGCCGGTAGCCTATCCAATTCTTCAGCCTTTTCTCTCAACTTATCCGGATCAGAGTTCCCTGCATCAGGAGCGGCTTTGGAGTCAATTTGCCCCTACTTCAATGACAAATTGACAATGTAGGCAAATAAGCAGTGTTGACGAAATTTTCGATATACAAATTGACCCAGATTTTAAATATTTTCGGGTTCAAATCGGCCAATTCACCCTACAAATGAGGAAGGAACCCGCAAGGTCCCAGGCCCATACCAATCGCCCACTGCAGCATGCCGTCGAGCGAGGTGAACTCGCGCCCCTCGTCTCCCGTCAGCAAACCCTCTCCACCGCCGCGAGCGCGCGCTTCGGCCTCGGCGAGAATCTCCGCCTCGTCCTTGCCCGTGGCCCACTGCCTCGGCTCCCCGAGCAACGACGATCCGTTCCTCCCCTTGTCCACGGCCGCCGCCGCCGGCGAGAATCGCGGGAGGAAGAGAAGCAGAGCGGCGGCCAAGATGGTGGCGTGGAGCGTCGGGAGGTTGCATCGGCGAGGCTGCTTGGCTCCCGCCATGGCCGCGAGAGGGGATCAGAGCAAAGTGGAGGGGACGCAACGCAACGCAACGCCACGCCACGCCTTGAGAGGAACTGAGGAAGGGATCGGGTTCGAACCGTGTAGAAATTTTCCGGTGTGTTTTGCATTTATATATGTTTCGGTAGTCTTTAATTGGAATCTTTCAAATGAACCTGTTTTAAGCAACAACATACGATAGCCCCATTGTCGCGTAATTGTTCTGTCCCAGAATAGAAGTTGTTTTTGTTTCTGGAGAAATTGATTTTTTTCAATTTAGACCCATTATTATATATAAAAGAAAATTAATATTTATTAAATAGATCGTTGAATATATTTTTTCTATATATACATGTTGCACGTATTTTATGATAGGTCCTTATAGTAGCATTTTCTTTTGAAATGTCATGTGATGAATGCCTATCTCCCTTTTTTCTTGGTTCCTGTAAACTATCTGCTTTTTGGGATGATGTAAACTATCTGCTTTTGATAAATAATGTTATCTAATTTCAACCGTGTGGTGCTCTTTCTAATACTAAAACCAATACTGCTTTGCATACAAGTTATATATCTCGTATGCATCATCCTTATTGATGATTCAATATGATTGTTATACAAAAAATACATTAACACAATAATAAAAAAATGTAACATAGTATGGAAACATATGATATACCAATCTATTAATTTGTTAGGTTGGATTTTCTGATTATTATGGATTGTGAGGTTCCATGGCTCTGGATATATCAAAATAAGAAGCCAAAAACTTGTACTTGCAGAGAGGACGTTCAAAAAGGTTGAGCCATATGAGGAACTCAAAAGCATTGGAGCAGAAAGATAGAGAGGGGTGTACACTACACACACCCATGAGAGAGGAGCCATGAGGGAGTGAGATTACGTGAGCTAAATAGTTGATTGTCCTAATGTCTGGTTGCAGCAAGGTGAATCCTTTCTCCACGAGCTTAGGCTGGTACATATCTCTACAACAGTAAGAGTTGTTATTATAAAAATATCAAATAGTTAAATATCCCCTTTTTTACAATACAAGTACTTAATATTGTCCGTCACACAAATAAAGCTGCCAACACAAGAGCTAATCAATTTGAATCTTGAAGCGAAAGTAAAATATGCAAATAATTTCCATTTTTGTTTTCATAAATCATGGTGTTATATGTGATTAAATACTTGAAGTTGGTTGGATTGATAGGACAGCACATGGGTTAAAAAAGCAGAAAATGGATCATAGATTTGTAGAGCTACTTCCATTGGGCTCCAATTTTTCTCACTAAAGAACATGGTATCCATGCAGTGGCAAACAATGGATCCCATTCACAGGCCATAAGCATAATAGATTAATGACATATGAAAGCACTCACTCACATCGCACAGTAAAACTCTCATCTCAGAGATCAAAGGCCAAACAAGGGTGGTTGTCTTCTTCATATCATCATAAAAGCTAATGTGGTGCCCTATTTAGATCCTATTTGGATTGTATAATAAGGATTATTATATCCAGTATCTTCTATTGCTCTATGAGATTCTAAGAATATGTGTTAGAATCGCTTAGAATCCAAGGGGTCATTGGCAGGGCGCATTAAAGCGTATTTCCATAAGAACTGCTCTTTACCATCCAAACAGTTAGTTTCTAGTGGGGAGTAGATAAGAATTGCTTATTCATCATTTACACTAGGAGAGCCAAAAACAATTTGCTCCCCGCCCTACTCCTCACAAAAATTATGTAGAATCACTCTACCAGAGAATCAAGGAACATGGCTCAAGAATCTAAGAGTAGAGCTCGTTCATATAGACTCTAACCTATTTGTATGGCATTCCAAGATCTAGCAACTTTTGTTTAAGTTCTTAAGATCCATTAGAATCCAAACATGACCTTAACATAAAATGGAACTCCTATAAGATGAGTCTCAATGCAGGTATACAATAGTACTAATCTCATGAAAGGGAGTATTCCATGGAAATATCAAGATTATGAAACTACCAT
>JADLZL010001294.1:0-24686 GCA_015844335.1 Chrysopogon serrulatus
TCACAGGCAGGAAGGATTACCACACCGTATTAACTCTTTTTCATCATATTCAATGTTTGTATGGATAGCCCACTAGTACAAAAACCATTTTTCCCGACATGTTGTTTTTTTATCACAGGCGGTTCACAATTTCATGGACTTGAGTAGAAAAATTACAGTGGGCCCAACAAGAGAAACGCTTTGTGTAAAAGCGATTCACACAGGCGGCTCTCTTAAATATGCCCCTTTGTGTAAATAGGTGTATTTACACAGGCGGTTTATAATACCAACCGCCTGTGTAAATACCATTTACACAGGCGGCTGACATTTTAAACCGCCTGTGTAAATAGAGCTATTTACACAGGCGGCAGGTTTAAGAGAGCCGCCTGTGTAAATTTGTTTACACAGGCGGCCCTCATTACCAACCGCCTGTGTTAATAATGCTATAAATTCCCTTCTTCTACCTCCAGACAAGAACAGTTACTCCCGTCTTTGTGTGCACAGTGGCGGACAGAAGTGGCGATTCAAGGGGGGGAGGTTTTGAGCTTCATTTCTTTGGTGAGAAACTTCCAAAAGGTTAGTTAATGTCATTGCCGCTATTTTTTTAGTGATTCGTTGGTTCAATTTTTGTATTGGAGGTGCTCTAAATCTAGGGTTAGGGTTAGCTCGGGTTCATAGCTAGGGCAAGAGAGAGAGAGTTTTAGCAAATTTTTTTTGTAAATTGTATGTACTTATAGAAAATAAATACTTTTTAGAATTCTAGGTTTATTGGTTATGGTATTTTTTTTGACTGGGGAGATCCCCACAGTGCCATCTCCATTTATTAATTAGAGTTAGTTAGTATTTCATATACTTAGGGTTAGTGAATTAATTTAGTTAGTAATTAATAGTTTATCAATTAGAGTTAGTTAGTATTTTATGTACTTAGGGATTATTATTATTGCTTATACTTAGGGTTTGTTAATGAAGATGCCATCTCTATTTATTAATTAGAGTTAGTTAGTATTACATATACTTAGGGTTAGTGAATTAATTTAGTTAGTAATTAATGGTTTATCAATTAGAGTTAGTTAGTAATTTATGTACTTAGGGATTATTATTATTGCTTACACTTAGGGTTTATTAATCAAGATACCATCTCCATTTATTAATTAGGGTTAGTTAGTATTTTATGTACTTAGAGTTAGTTAATTAGGTTTTGTTATTATTGTTTATACTTAGGATTTGCTAATCATGATGCCATATTCATTTATTGGTTAGGGTTAGTTAGTATTTCATGTACTTAGAGTTAGTTAATTAATTTAGTTAGTAATTAATAGTTTTTAATTAGAGTATTTCATGTACTTAGGGATTATTAATTATGATTTATTATTATTGCTTACACTTAGGGTTTATTAATCAAGATGCCATCTCCATTTATTAATTAGTATTAGTTAGTATTTTATGTACTTAGAGTTTGTTAATTTGGGGTTTGTTATTATTGCTTATACTTAGGGTTTGTTAATCATGATGCCGCCACCTCTATTTAATTAATTTTTATAATTATAAAAATAAGTGACATACAATATTTTCTTAACTAATTACAGATAAATATGGAGAGGTCATTATGGATGTATAACTTATCAAGATTAGACCCATCATATGTAGTGGAGGTCCAAAAATTTATTGATGCCGTGAAGATACATGCCCCAGAGAACAAAGGCGAAGCACATATGTTGTCCATGCAGATTGTAAAAATATTGTGGTATTTGACAATGTGGAAGCAATCCATTCTCATCTGGTTTGCGAGAGGATTTATGGAGGACTATTTGATTTGGACAAAACATGGTGAGGGTAGTTCTACACCTTATATGCGGACAACCCGACAACACCGCAAGTAACATCAATGTGGAGGGGTCAAAGTGCCATATCTCAATGAATGTGATGATATACCAGCTATCAATGAAACCCATCATGCTATGCCCGATGTCAATCAAACTCATAATGATACATCCATTTGTCAATGAATCTCAACATGCTAACACCGATGCCATTGAAGATGCCGATTTCTTAGAGGCAATAATGAGCCGTTGTGCGGATCCATCAATATTCTTCATGAAGCGAATGGAAGCCTTGAAGAAGGCAGCAGAGGAGCCATTGTACGACGAGTCGAAAGGTTGTACCAAAGAGTGGTCGACACTGCGGGCTGTTCTCCAGTTTCTGACCATTAAAGCTAGATATGGTTGGTCCGATGCTAGCTTCAATGAATTATTGCGTGTACTTAGAGACCTTCTTCCTAAAAGAGAACAAAGTGCACGCTAACACGTACTATGCAAAGAAGCTAGTCGGTCCACTTACGATGGGTGTTGAGAAGATCCACGCATGTAGAAATCATTGTATTCTATATCGGGCGTCGGTACAAAGACTTAGACAATTTGTCCAAACGTGGTGCTAGTAGGTACAAGGCGAATAAAGATTATCGAGAGGAAGATAATACAGCCTTTGTTTCTTCAGGGAGAAAGCGAAAGAAGACCCAAATAAAGACTCCACAAGATAACGCGTTCAAAGCCCACTAGCAATGTCGAAGTGGACTATTATGCGTTGAGAAGAATTCTGCATTGGTGATATGGTATCTCCCCCGTGGTTGATCGTTTGAGGTGTTTGTTTGCAAACCCGGATGATGCGAGAACTTATGACTGGCATGCATCGATGAAAGAAAAGATGATGAAAAGTTACGACATCCGGCCGATGCAAAGCAATGGCAAGAATTTGATCGAAATATCCGGACTTTCTTTGAGGATCCACGAAATATAAGGTTTGCTCTGAGCACGGATGGAATGAATCCATTTGCCCAGAGGAGCAGCACACACAGCACATGGCCAGTGATCATGACAATATACAATCTTCCTCCATGGTTGTGTCAAAAAAGAAAATATCTTTTGCTAACCATTCTTATTTCTGGACCTACACAACCTGGTGTTGATATGGATGTATTTCTAGAGCCCTTAATGCAAGAGATGCAAATACTATGGGAAGTAGGTGTAGACATGATTGATGCGTTCCGCGAAGAGACATTCACACTGAGAGCAATTATTTTTGTTACAATTAATGATTACCCTGCTCTTTTCTCCTTATCAGGCCAGTTCAAGGGAAAGGTTGGTTGTGTAGAGTGCATAGATGGAACATGGCACGTGTCTCTTCCTCCATCTAACAAGATAGTTTATATGAGGCATAGGAGGTGGCTACCGGCAGGCCATAAGTATCGCTTACAAAGGATGAACAAGTACTTTGATAATATGGACGAATCAAAATCTATTGCTCCATTAGGTTATAGTAAAGGGCACAGAGTGTACAAGATAGTTGAGAATGTCAAGTTTATTTTTGGAAAGAAGACCAAAGATGGAAAACCAAGAAAGGTTGTGAAGGCAAAAGAAGGGGACACATTCAAGAAGAAGTCTATTTTCTTTAAGTATTTATCGTACTGGAAAGATTTGGACGTACGACATGCGATCGATGGTATGCATGTTCAGAAGAATGTGTTTGACAGTGTAATTGGAACATTGCTAGACATAAAGAGCAAAACAAAGGAAGGTCTCAATTCACGTTTGGACATGCAACATTTAAAGATCAGAAAAGAACTTCACCCTGTACTCCTAGAGAATGGGAAATACCATCTACCGGCAGCAAGCTATAACCTAAACAGAGAAGAGAAACATGCAATGTGTGTATGGTTGAAGAATTTAAAAGTTCCATCTGGTTTCTGCTCCAACATAAGAAGTCTTGTTTCAATGAAAGACCTTACACTCACCAACTACAACTCACATGATTGTCATGTAATGCTGACCACTTTTCTTCCTATTGCCATCAGGGCTATAAATCCAGTGTTCTTAAAGATGGCAATCACACGGTTGTGCTACTTCTTCAATAAGATATCTGAGAAGGTAATTATCCGTGATGAGTTAGAGTCCCTACAGAAATTTTTGTAGAGACATTGTGCCGATTGGAGATGTGCTTTCCCCATCGTTCTTTGATATCATGGTGCACCTTGTTGTTCATTTGGTGCCTCAAATTGAGGCATTGGGTCCCATGTATTTTCATGAAATGTGGACGTATGAGCGTTTCATGTCAATATTGAATGGTTATATGTCAAATCGAGCTCATCCGGAGGGTTCCATGATAGAGGCATACACTACAGAAGAGGCCATTGAGTCTGGAGGACCATTATGTAACAATCTCCTAAAAGACCAGGTATCAATTGGTTTGCCTCCGTTGCGACATGAGGGAAGACTTGGTGGACGAGGGAGGATGGGACGGAAATCATTTATTCCGCCAGATTACAATATAATCCTAGAGGTACATTACAGCATACTACAACAACTCATAATAATGGACCCATTCACCAAGCAGCACATGAAAGAGCTTCGTGAGGATAATCCAGGATGCACAGATGATTGGGTACACAAGGAACACAAGCGTCACTTCACCGCATGGCTAAAGAATTTGGACATGACAGAGGAATCAGAAACCATCAAGATTTTAGCATCTGGACCATCAAGCCAGGTCACATCATGGCAGAGCTATGACATTAGTGGCTTCTCATTTTCCACCAGCTGTAGGGACACCAAGGGAATGGCACAGAATAGTGGCGTTCGATGTGAAGCTGTAGATGATGCAACTGGTGAAGAAACTACATACTTTGGGTTCATTGATGACATATGGGAGGTTGAATATGGTCCACGGCTACAGATTCCAGTGTTTCGATGTCGATGGGTTCAAGATAAACATGTCACTGTGGATAATTATGGCCAGAGAGTCCTTGACCTCAGTAAAGTAGGTTACAAAGATGATCCGTGGATCCTTGCTAATCGTGCTGCACAGGTCTTCTATATGGAACAAATTCTCGCTAAGGATGAAAAGAAAAGTACCCAAAAGCCAAAGCATGTAGCTATCCCTGGAAAGCAACAAATTACAGGAGTTGAGTGTGTTAACCAGTTCAGCGAGATGTCTCTTTTTACAAACTTTGAAGAAAAGATCAAAAATGTAGAGAAAAGTATCCCGCAAACCTCTTTGCCCTGGGTGCGCCATGATGGACAAGGAAGAACTGTAGCACGCTAGATTATTTATCATGTAACTCATGTATCACTTATCATTTGTACCTAATGCTACTCTTTCTTAGTAAGCTACATGTTTACATTTCCTCTTATTGTATACCTTTGGATTCTATGATATATTATTTACTAACTTAATTAATTCATAAACCCTAGGTACATGAAATATTAACTAACCCTAATTAACAAATCTTTATTCACTAATTTAATTAATTCACAAACCCTAAGAATAGAAAATAATCACTGACCCTAACAAATAAACCTTTAATTAATAACTTAATTAAACCACAAACCCTTAGGATGGGGAATAAATAACCTGTGAAATATTGGAAATTGAAAAAAAAAAAATTATTACAAGGCGGCTATCATTGAGAGCCGCTTCAGACAAACATATTTTACACGGTGTTGTCATTGAGAGCCGCCTGTCAAACATTTTGGCTGGGCGGCCGCCATTGATACCGCCGTATAAATGATTTTTACAGGCGGGGCTCAATGAAGCCCGCCTGTACTAATGCGTCACTATAAAATCGCTGGCCCCGAAATTTTCTAAAGTCTCGGGCGCGCTCTTGTTCAATTCGACGCCGTCGCCGCTGCCGAAATCCGCCAGCGCCACCACCGGTCACTTAGGACGCCCTTGCCGCGCCCCTGTCCACGCCTGAGCATCCGCCCGCCTCCACGCCGCGGGAGCAGGGACCGCAGACCGCCACCGCTATCGCGAGCCACCGCCCGCCTGCCACTGCCGCTCCGCCGCCAATCGGGTGCCGTCGCCGCCGCCGCGACATCACCGGGAGTGCCGGAGTACGCTGCCTCGAAGCCGCCAGCTGCCGCCTTTGCTCGCCCAGCGTGCCGGCTTCGCCGAGGAGGAGCGGCGGCGGCTGCCGTGAGCCGCCGCGCCCTCCACAGCCGGGGCGGAGCCACAGGCGAGCCTTCTTTGGGCCTTATGGGCGGCGGCCGCCGTGGCTCCTTTTTTTTTTTTTTTTTTTTGTTAATTAAATGTTGGGCTTCTTGCTGGCCCATATGCATTTTTTTTGTTATTTAATTTAGTTAGGGTTTTTAGGGTTTACTAATTATTAATTATTAATTAGTTAATTTAGTTAGTTAGTTATTTTAGTTAGTTAATTTAGTTAGTGTAGTTAGTAATGTTTAGTTAGTTTAGTTAGTTAATTTAGTTAGTATAGTTAGTAATATTTTTTGTTAGTTAGTAATAGTTTTTTAGGGTTTATTAATAATAGTTAATAATAATTAGTGTTAGGGTTTGTTAATAATATTTAGTAATACATGCAATAATAGTTACTAATAATTAGTGTTAGGGTTTTTAGTAATATTTTTTGTTAGGGTTTGTTATGGTTTGTTAATAAATATTACCAAAGTTATTATTTCACAAACACTAAGTATACATGCAATATTTAGGCTTTCTCCTCTTTATGTCTATTTTTGGGTAAGTCATTATTATTTTATGTTAGGGTTAGTGATCACATAGTTAGTAATATTCATTAATTAGGGTTTGCAAATTAGTGTTAGATAATTAGGCTATGCAATTGGAGTACATACTTTTATTCCATGTTTATACTTGTATTTCATGCAGATGAGTACTCCATTAAATGCTGAGCAGGCCGATGCCCAGATAGGTACATCGGGATCTGAGTCCTCTGGATCCGAACCTTATAGGAGCCCGAGCGTATCACCACGTGAATCTCCTAGAGCTAAGAAGGCCCGTCTTGAGTTGGAACGTGACCCTAATTATGAGCCTGGAGATGAGCCAAATGATGATGAGGTATATATGCTCGTAGATTGTCTATATGAGATAATATTTCATGTGTATTTCATGTACCTAACAATTGAATTGACAGGAGGTGCTCTCTCAAGTTGATGCCGAAATGGAGGCAGAGTCACAAGATGTTCAGAAGGACACGGCGCCTCAAACGACCGGGACATCCTCCGAGCGAAGAAGTAGAAAGAAAAAGAGTGATCGGGCACGAGGAGATAGAGGAAGGAATAGATTTCCAGAAGAAGTTTATAGGATCACAGAGGTTAGCCCGAGCGGAGAGCCCTTAGCACCTCTAGAGGCGCTACCTAAATTTAGGGCCGCCATTGGATGGTTAGTAAAGGAAGAATTTGATATCTCCTGGAGTGATTGGAGTATGGTGCCTGAAGGAAAGAGGAAGAATTGTTGGACTCGATTGTGCACTAAGTTCATTTTCCCAGAGGGAACAGAAGGTTTGGTGAAGGGTCATGTCATGAAGCAGTGTGCAATATCATTCCGGAATTATAGGCACGATATGAATAAAAAGTGGCTGCAGAAGGGGCGGGACCCGACGAAGCGGTACCCTATCACAGCGGAACAGTGGGCACGTTTTAGTAAAAATAAAAACTCCGATGACTCCAAGGCTAAGAGCCAAGCCGCCTCGGCGGAACTTGCGAAGAAGAACATTTACCATCACCACCTCGGCCTTTGGTGGCTACAAGACCAAGATTCCTAAATGGAGGGCGTAAGACGAAGCAAAAGAGGAGAGAGGGCAAGTTGGCATTGACCGATATAGTGCCGTAACGAAGTGCGAATTGGCTTCGCGCCGGAAGGCAAACACCGATGAGAGCGATGAGATCTCTGTCCCGATGAGATCGGGCCGATTCTTGCCGAGAAGGTTTTGGAAGCAACAAACCTGGAAAAAAGACAGGTGCCTTCAAGTCAGAGGGAGAGGGACAGCCTTTCCCATGCTCTAGGTAACAGAATTAAATTTTCCATTTTGTTCGAGTAAAATAGAAATCAACACCGACATGAAATATTTTGTTGTAGGTAACCCCGAGCATCCAAGGCCGTGTACGGGCGTCTCATCCGAACCACCTGGAAAGAAGGGTTTGGCGAAGAGTGGAAAGCCATATATAAGAAAAAGAGAACGACATAAGATGGATATGAAGAATTTTTTTTGAGCAAGCAGGCCGCCCAAAAGTTTAAGGATTTGATGGAAGATTTCGTGAAAAACCACGATCCTGAAGTGATGAAGCGGTTGGCGGGCAGCGGTGTCCGCTCAACAGATGTCATCACAAGCTCCTTCATGTATGCGGCCTGTCCCAGCTCAACCCTTGGGTAGCCAGGAGATGGCCACACAATCTATGCTATTTCCAAGCAAAGATAGCGTCAACATCAAATCCGGACCATTATCCGGTTGACGATATTGATAAACCTTGGCCTTGCTCATTGCTAATTGGATATGGCCTCGGGAATCAGCATACAAAGCAAGTGGCCACAGGATATGCTATACCGGACGTAGGTTCCATGGTGTCGAGATGGAATCAAAGATACTGCCGGGGGTCGAAGTGTTGACGGTCGAGAGTGGATATGAAGACGACTTCATCGACATCCCGACCTCACGAGGGTATAGAGAAGCTTGGACAAGCAATCAAGAACTTCATACAATGGCCGAGACGGTACGTAAGGTTGATTGATCCACCATCGGCACCCTCTCCACCAGTGCATGAAGCATCCCAAGAGGCCGAAACAAGTCGACAATCACCATCGCCAATGCATGCTCCAGCATCTCCATACATTTATGAGCCACGGTCGTCATCCCCAATACATGATCTATCATTCTCATTTGGATGAGCTCGAGGGGCCAGCCGAGAATGTGCCCGAGCGGCCAGACTCCTCCAGCCAAGAAGGACACGACACTGGAAAAAGAGGTAGAGCAAACTCCTCCGCAAGCACCAAAGCAGAATGAAGATGAGCAAACTCCCCCGCCACCACCAAAGCGGGAGAAAGCAGAGAAAACTCCCCCACAAGCACCGGCCACCAAGAAGAGGAAATTTCCAATTCCAAAATTGGTTTCTCCCTATGAGCCAAAAAAGGGGAAAGCAGCTGGCACAGCTCTATTTCTGAAAGGGCTTGGAAATCAGCGGACGGCACGAGTCATTGAGCTCGAACCGTCACAGAATAAGGAAGCCACCGGCCAAGCAGCTGAAGCCGTGCCACCAACAAAGGAAGCCCCAAGTGGCGATATACATGTCGAACCACCATCAGATGCACCATTGACCCTTAAGGATATAAGAAAGCCAACGGTTGATGATTATGTCAATGTCCCCCATGACTATGTGCCGGGAAGGCCTATCTTTGCAATGGACGGTGCTTGAAAAGGGTCCATGGACGATAAAAAGGTTTCATGATCGGTACATGAGAGCAAAGTGAATGCTGGCTTTGCGCATGCGATTAGTGTTGATATACCGGCCAGGCGTGTTTGCTGCGGCACGGAAAGAAGCGGGGCATTTGTTACCTTCGATGACATGCACCTACTTGTTGAACTATAGAAAACTTGACGTCCAACTCATTACAATCTGGTGCCTGTAAGTATCACTCATGCACACACATTGTTATTATTAAATTTGGAATGTGATAAACTCTAATATGTGGATGTTGTATGTAGTTTGCAAGACCACGAGCAGAGATCGTTAACTACAGGATCGATGGTCGGTTACCTGAGTCCAATCAGGTTACAAGAAAATATGCATAAATTTGTACTTACAAATGAAGATAGAGCAAAGATAGAGAAGGACAAAACACCAGAACAATTTGCAGGAGCTGTAAAGAAATTGCAACAGAAATACGAGGACCAATATGCCCTCTATATCGGTAGAGCAATGCTGAGATATAGGTACAGGGATTTTATATTGGCACCCTACAATTTTGGGTAAGCGTGACCTCGTATACGTACTTCAAATTATCGTGTTAACCCTAAGTACATGTGTCGCTCACTCGTTTATTCATGCAGTGACCATTGGATTGTTTTTTATATTTATCCATTCCAAGGGAGGGTGCTTGTCCTAGATTCTTTACATTATCCTCCTGAGTCGTATCAACCATTCTTGGTTCAATTAGAAAGGTGAGCCAACATGCGATTATATTTGTACTTATATGATTTAGAGTCTCTAAATAACTTTAGTGTTTTATATTCCATAACTATAGGGCATGGCGGTTTTATAAGAAACAAAAAGGGCCGGTCGACGACGCCCGTAAAGATCCTAGTGTACCGTTGACGATACAACACCATTATCCGGTAAGTTGTCTAAACACATATCATCATTTAAATAATACACGAGGCATGATAATTTTAAAATAATCATTTGCTCATTATATAGTGCCACAAGCAACCACCGGATCGGTCTATTGTGGATACTACGTGTGTGAGTTTATAAGGCAGCGGGGGACGATACGTCGGGGACAAAAATATGGTAAATAATATCTATGTATGAAGTTATCTCATTAAAGTTGCAAATATTAATATTGGACATGTGTCAATGATGCTTTTAAACTTTGCTTACAGCCGAGAAGGGAAGGAAAGGACGTGCCCTTTACAATGTCCACTATGGAAAATATAGTGGCAGATTTGTGCGGTTTCATTATGAGAGAAATAATTCCAAGTAAAGGAGCATATTTTGATGAAAAGGGGATTTAGCAAGTGATAGGTTTAGAGTCTTGACAGGACCTAGCAGGTCTAAATTTGAAACTAAAATGACATGTAAACACTATAAGGTTGTGAGATAACATGCATTGACGTGTATATATGTAATTTTATGGTTAATGTTTGATTCTATGTGTATATATCTATAATATTAATATGTGTTGTATATATGATGCAATTTTATAGTTCATGTTTGCATATATCTATATATATATATATATATATATATATATATATATATATATATATATATACGAGTGTGGAGGCAAATATTAATATTTGAAACAAAAAAAAATTAATTACAGGCGGCTCACGCTGTGAGCCGATGATGAAAATTTGGTTTTCACAGGCGGCTCACATTGTCGGCCCGCCTGTGTAAAATTATTTACACACAGGGCGGCCGACAATGTGAGCCGCCTGTGAAAACCAAATTTTCACCGGGCGGCTCACGCCTGTGCCGTGTGCATTGTGGGCCGATTAGTACTGACCCCTAGTACAGGCGGTGGGCTCGGCCGCCTGTACAAATGCCTCTAGCGCCGCCTGTAGAAAGGTTTTCTGTAGTAGTGGCCACTTCCCAGCTTAATCGTATATCTCACAGTCCGGAAGAATTATTACAGAACACACGCACGCGTTCTTTGGTTTTAGCCGTTTGTCGTGCGTAATAATATGTTACAAGATATAGACTTGTCGATTTGTGCATTGATTTCCTTCATCAACACAATGATGCATATGCTTGTCCCCTGTGTCCGATTCCTAATCCTAATAAAAATTAATTAAAACTCTCTGTGGACATGAGCTGCGGAGATTACAAAACGCGAAGATGGAATCGAAGTGAGCCATACTATGTGAATTACGCGGCGCCACGTAGTCTGGTTCCATATCGTAGTCCTGCCTCGATCTATGGTGGGACCAGGGACTGGAAATTTGGGACCGGGAGGCATGCATGAATCACACACGCTGTGTCGTGTTTCACTTTTTTTGTCAAGTTTAACGCACCGCTGCCGACAAGTGAGTGAAGTGCCGCTGTCCCCTTTTTTCGTATATGGCTATACTGTTTGTTGGGCCTACACTGGGCCATGTAGTAGTACCCTTGATTGGTCACAAATTGATTTCGTGGTTGGGGGTGGTAGTTGGGGCTTCGGCCCACGCGGTGCATGCAAACATTTCTCATTCAAGATGTTGTTCCCTCAAAAAAAAAATCGTTCGAACAACCATATGCTCAAATTGAAACTCGTAATATCTCATCCACCCATCCTAAAACAAAATTTTGCCCCAGAACAAGTCCATTTCAAGCCTCAGATCAAGCCCCCTTCAAGCCATCCTTTTACTCTCCTCAAAATGATGCAAACAGGTTCAAAATAAATCAACTTAATCTAGAGTTTTTTCTAGTAAACTATTTTTATTTTAACCTGTTGTATAGGAAATAGTATTAATTAACATCCATGGGATTTTGTTCTCATGAATATTGGTGTTTTCTTCAGTAAATTTAGTTCAACTAGTATAATACCTGTGCTAACGCAACGGTTTTATCTTTGGGATGGACTGATGATCTTTCAAGCCCGCTATACACGTTGCAATGGAGGTGAAGACACATGAACGCAAATGTATTAAAACATGATCTGTCATTTCCATGAATTAAAACATGATATTTCACTGAAGAAGACGGCCAATGGTTTTCGTAGTTCACTGAAGGAGACGGCGTAGGCGTGAACTGTATGACGTGAATTGTAACCTGTTCACGGTGCAGCAGGGAAGGGCGGCCACGATCTCTAACCAGCGACGACGACCACGAATCCGCCGTTGACGATCACGATCTGGCCACGTTCCGTCGAGGAGGCCCGTGCGCCGCTCAACCAGAAACCGTTGCCCGCTGTGGCACGAGGCAGCAGGGCAGGAGGGCGTTCACGATCACGATCCGTCCCACCACGACCACGATCCGGCGAGGACATTCCGTCGAGTCGCCGTGTCCGACCCGGCAATCACGTTCCGGCGAGGGACGGCATTCACGATCATGATCTGGCCACCGTCGAGAAGCAGCCGGCGCCGTGGCAAGGCGCCTGTAGGGATGGAGCCGGCGCTCTACTCCGGGCGCGATCGCCTCGGCCCGGCGGGTCAGCAGCTAACATTGAAGACCACACCCCGGCGATCTCGATCCAGCGAACCGTCTTGGTGCGCCGCGCGACCGGCCAGCAACCTCGTTCCGGCGAGGGGCGGCATTCACGATCACGATTCGGCCACCGTCGAGGAGCGGCCGCCGTGGTAAGGCATGCCATAGCAAGGCGCTGTAGGGATGGAGCCCGGCGATCTCGATCCGGCGAACCGCCTCTATGCGCTAGCGATCGGCCGCGGGGGAGGAAAGAAAAATTCCTCGCGTGATTGGGAGATTGAGAGAGGGGAGGATGTGTGACACTTTGATTTGGGCCGTCATATGTGTATGAGTAAGGAGAGAAAATGATTTAAATCAAATCTAGGCTGTCCATTTTAATTGTGTTGTTTTTCTAGGTACAATAGATTGGATGGATTAAGATAAGGCTACTCAGCGGGGACGTTTTTCACATGTGGATGTAGGAAAAAAATCTAGTGCATTAGTAGGCTGATTTTAATGATACTTAAGACAATAATAGAAGTTAATGTTGGGTACGATTGGGTGGACAGCTACTAGTAGTAACTAGTTGCACGGAGTAACAACAATTAGGGCGGGATATCGATCTAGCTCGTCTTGTTGTGGCTCGTTATACAAACGATTATACAAAGGATCAAGGCTAGCTTGGCTTGGCTCATTTGGCTTGTGAGCCAAAGCACAAAAACATAGTATATAAAGATTATATAACCCGGAAGTCAACAGAAAAACACGTATATCACACGAATATTTAAAATAAAATAAACAAAATGCATATTAATTTTATAATGGAAAACATAAGTATGCTATCATCAATATGACCATGATCCATCATCATTGATCGATTCCATTAGTCCATACAGTATTTAAGAATCAAGCAAAACAAATAAGCAACAACTAGATTGATCAGGTTCGTTCTATGTAGCCTTAGAGGCTCGCAGAGCAGCAACAACGTGCTAATTGAGTAATTGATAGCCATCCATATGATTGATTAAAGTTGTTGGTTTGTTATTTATCTTGGCTTGCTTTGGCTCACAAGCGGCTCGTGAGCTGGCGCATTAGCTAAACGAGCTAAACTACTAGCTTGGCTCATTAAAAAATCCAAATGAGTCGAGTTGAGCCACTAATGAGCTGAGTCGAACGAGATAGCGAGGTATGAGTTTTTCATCTAGACCTAACAACAATTAACAACACCATCAACCACTAAAGAGTGCCACCACAAATAAGGTGGATTTCAAAAGAAAGTGTGTCATTAATGGAGGGCAATGCCATTTTTTACTCTATATACTAATATGTCTAAAAATAAACTTCCTATAAACTAACTTCTTTGCGAACGGAGGGGGCATGATTTTATGAGAAGGTGAACGTCACAGGAGTGATCTTTATATATTAGATCTTGCGAACACAAGGTTCATACTTGTGGTTAAGTTGTGATAATGAGTGATTGATTCAACTACTAGCATCTCGGATGGGGTGCTACTGACGGTGGTGAAAGCCACGAGTTCCACATGTGCCTTGGCTTGTGTTGTGCAGTGTGTCGAGCATGGAGGCGGTGGGCCGACGGCGAGGTGAAGGTCAAGTGATGGCGGGCCGCGCCGAATGGACCGGGGAGCGGTGAAAGGGCGGGACGATCGAGACTTGGACCGAGGGACCCGGAATCGCCGGGCGGGATCGCGTTGTCGGGCGCTTGGCTTCAACAGGTGCAAGGACATGGACCGGTTTGTTGGTTTGGGCCTCAAAACCAACGGTGGAGGGTTTCGGTGGTTTGGGCCTCAAAACCACCCGGCGGGTTTCTGGGTTGAGCCTCAAAACCCTGGCGGAGGTCCCGAGGCGGACGGACGGCACGTGGCGGCATCGGGGAGTTCGCGTCGAGGCGAAGCTACCGGTGAGAAGGCGCGGTGGCCGTCGGTTCGAAGATTACATCGAGTCGGTTCGAGTTGGACCGCAATGTCCCTAGGGCTAGGCGGTTTGCTCAGAGTTGTATCAGGGGCAAAAACTGGAAAATGAAATAAGCCCGGTCGATAAGTAAGGTGGAGGGAGCCCCATCTCCCTCACCTCTCCATTTTGCATTTTTCTTCTCCCTTTCTAGGGTTTCCCTCTTCTAGTGTGCTTGAGTGTGAGAGGTCCACTAATTCCACCAATTAGTGTGTAAGAACTCAGATTTCTTGTTGGGAATGGAGGCCTTAACCTCCTCGTGTCCTCCGGGATTCATTTTATGAAATCTTTGTGTTGAATTCGTGTTGGTTCATCTTGTTCTTGTGGTGTTCTTCTCTTCCCCGAAATTTTCCTCTTGTGATTTCTTGAGCTATGGTTGATCGTTTTGCGCACCGTTTGTTGCTGCTCGATCCTTGCTTGTAGGAGAATACTTCCACCGAAGGGTTTCTCCCAATTCGTCCCCGATGCAAGGAGATCGGCGATTCTTGGTGACGCCCGTTTTTTGCTCGTTTTCGTCACCCCCTTTATGATTCCGTTGATTCATCCAACCTCAAGCTATGATCTCTTAGAGGGAGCTTCTCCTTTGCCTTAGGAACCCACGGTTCAATTTTGGTCAGTTGATTGGTTGAGATTTGGAGGAGATCGGGTGGATTGAAGATCATGGCGATTTTCGTTCTTCTTTGTTCGTGTCTTTGGAACCCGTCTTTGAACCTCGGCACTTGAGGCGCCCGAGCCTCGGCGGTGCAGTAGCGTTTTTACGTCTAAGTGCGGGAAGTGCTGAATCTCAGCACTTGAGGTCTTGAGCCTCGGCGGTGCAGTAGCTTCTTCTTTGCCGAGTGATTTCGTTTCTCGCTGAACCAAAGACTGAAGCGCCTGAACCTCGAGGGGGGTCAGCTGCAGCCTCTCGGTTTTGAGGAGTTTCTTGTTTCAGCTTGGTTTTTCGTTGCCTTGAGTGTTCCGCTGTGTTTAGGGGACTACCGGAGAACATCCGATCACTGTTGACTCGAGAACTACTCGCGTGTGAGTTTTGGGTTTTTGGAGGGTCGAGGGGGACGGTGGCCATTCGAAAGAAATTTTGATCGGCTCCCATTCACCCCCCCCTCTGGTCGCCATTTTCGGTCCTTCAATTGGTATCAGAGCCGGTTAAGGATCATTCCACCTTAATCGTTTCGTGATCCGCTAGAAGGCGACATGGAGCTTGGTTCAGAAAGCCGCCCGCATTTCAATGGAACCAATTACCCGTCTTTGGAAGATTCGGATGTCCGCCTATCTCCGAGTCTCGGTGCGGGGTGTGGGAAATCTGTGAGGATGCCAATTACGTTGTCCTTCCCGCTCGTGTTAGCCAAGAGCAAATCGAACAACACGATGCGAACAAAGAAGGCACGTAACGCCCTCTTCTCAAGTCTTTTCGAAGTCCGAGTTTGAGCGTGTCGGACACTTGACTTTTGCTAGAGAGATCCGGGTGAAGCTACTGAGCTATCACGAGGGGACTCCCCAAATTAAGACCGGACTCTTTGACACATACAAGCAGGAGTATGAGAGTTTCCCGGCAGCCTTGATGGCGAGACCATCGATTCTATGTTCTCACGCTTTGGACTATCATCAACAAAATACGTGCAAACAAGCCGAACTTGCCCTATGACGATCACGAGAGAGCTTTGAAGTTGTTACATGCTCTTGATCGGAGGGTTTAGGATTCGAAGGTGCAAGCTCTTCTCGAAGTCGCAGAACTACGAGACTCTCACCGTGGGACGAGCTCTTCAGCAAGCTGAAGTCCGGTGAGATCGACCACGAGATCCGGGCCAAACTTCACAATCCCTACGCTTTCCGAATATGGCGGTGGTGTCGTAACGGTGTCTCTAGTTCTTCCGCTAACTCCTCCTCTCTGCGATGTTTGCCTTGTCTTCCTTGATCACGTGACAGAGGAGCAGTTGGACGTACTCGGAGACGATGAGGCGGCTCGTCATCGGCGGTTCTCGCGGTTCCACAACAACCGCTTGAATCACCGGGCGGGTGGACCGAAGGATGGATGCTATGGATGCGGCGACCCCCGATCACTTCGCCGCCAACCGCCCCCAAGCGGAACAAGCACTCCTTCGGCAAGTCCACCTCCGACAAGCACAAGGAGAAGCGCGACTACACCTCCGGCAAGCACAAGTCCAAGGGAGGCTTTGACAAGGAAGCGATGAAGCGCAAGTTCGTGAAGAAGTTCAAGGCAAAAGAGCACGCCTTCCTCGCCTCCCTCAGCGACCTCGACTCCGACGATGAGCATGCTTCCTCCTCGTCAAGCGACGACGAGTCCGAGAGGAAGGTCGAGGACAAGCTGAACGGGCTTTGCTTCTTTGCCGACTCCACCCACGGAGGCTTCTGCACCATGGCACTTGGTGACGAGGTGGAGGGCGGCAACGGCGATGCTCCCGGCGGCGACGACGACACATCTAAGGTATCACCTTCCGTCGATGCTCTTGTCGCTGAAGTTGATGACTTGATCGCTACTTTGCTTCGTCAAGATAAGTTGCTTAAGCGTCTTTGCTAGTGATAGAAAAGAGTACAAAGCTAAGCTAGAAGTAGCGCTTAAGGAGCTTGAGCAAAGTTAAGAACACTCCCATAGTGTCCGACGAGCCGAGTGTGAGTTCTCGTAGCGTTTACATGGCTGATCTCGCTAGTCGGGCGGTCAAGTATGCTGATTTGGTTAATGAGTTTGATAGTGCGCGTGCTTCACCGGGGTCTTGTTGGGTGCGTGCAAGTCTTGCTCGGACTTGCAATCTGAGTTGGCAGAGAAGAATGCCAAGCTTGCCTCGTTTGAGAAGGCCAACTCAGATAGCACTAGTGTGGCTAAGTGTGCACTTTGTGAGGGTTTGGAGCTAGAGATTGCCAATTGCCGGCATGACAAGGTGCGCACCGAGGAGGAAAACACATACCTTCGGACCATCTTGAGTTGGGTGTCTTGCAGTGAGCCGCAACTTGGTATGATGGTCAACCAATTCAGGAGGGGAATTGGTGGACCGGGATTAGGCTTTGCTTTAGGTGGGAAGGGTGATGATCTTTATGGCAAAGTTGGTGAGTTTAGTGGTGTGCCTCCCGAGTGAAAAACCTTCCACTACTCCCAAGCTACTCAAAATCACTCCACCTAAGCCACTTGTGCCTCCCACCAAAGATGAAGTGTTTGAAGAACCTCCAAGAGTTCCACCCCAGAAACAAGTGTGGATTTCAAAACCGAACCATCTAAGGAACCCACTTGACACACTCCCTTCCATCTCTGAGGAACCCCTTCCCAAAGCCAAGCCACCTCCAAGAGTGAACCATACCCACAAGAAAGTGAGCCAAACACCTAAGAGAGAGGTGTACCATTGTGAGTATTGTCATAGGGATGGTCACTTGGTTGAGTTTTGCTTTAGGAGGAAGAGAGATGAGAAGCGTGAGTTTGAGTTGAACAACCGGAACATGTACCGCCCTCCCCATGGCGTACATGTACCGCCTGCTCGAGGCGCACTACTAGGCCTAGAGGTGCAATGCCTCAAGGTGCTAGGCCTCGGGTTGCGAGACCACGTGGTGGTCGTGCACGGCGGGTTCAGGTCGTGGTCAATATGACTATGAACCTCACGGCGGTGCTTTTGTGTCCCACAGCTCTAGCGGACCACGTTTTTCCTCTCGTGGTGATCGCTTTCCTCAAATGGGACATGGCATGTTTGGTGTTTTTCCTAACACTTTTTCAGAGCAAATGATGCATCACTGGTATCCTTCTCAGTTTACTAACCCCAGTGGTGTGCCATTTGCTCATCCTATGTTGTTCTATTGATGTAGGACGAAGGCTTAGAGAACACATGGCTCATTGATTCCGGGTGTTCGCGCCACATGACCGGAAGTTCAAAATGGTTCTCCAGCCTCGACCCCATGCAACACAAGGAGTATATCACATTCGGGGATAATAGCAAAGGTAAAGTGGTCTCTCGTGGAACCATTCGGGTTAACGAGAGCTTTGTTCTCAAGGATGTTGCTTTGGTCTCGAACTTGCATTTCAATTTGCTTTCTGTTTCACAACTCCTTGAGGACGGCTTTGAAGTGTGCTTTAAACATGGCTTTTCTCGAGTTCTTGACTCTCAGGGAGATCTTGTTTGTCGGATCGTCCCATTTGGCCGTGTCTTTCGAGCTGATTTTTCTCACTCTTTTGGCTCTTCCCGTTGTTTGGTGGTCGGATCCTCTTCTCGAGCTTTGGAAGTGGCATAGGAGACTTGGTCATCATCGAGCTTTGACCTTCTTGCTAGGTTGAGTTCACTTGGCTTAATCCAAGGATTGCCCAAGTTGAAATTCGAGAAGGATCTTGTTTGCCACCCTTGTCGTCATGGAAAGATGGTAGCCGCTTCTCACCCACCTGTGAATCAAATCATGACCAACGAACCCGGCGAGCTACTTCACATGGACATAGTTGGTCCAGCTCGGGTTCGGTCAGAAGGTGGGAAGTGGTATGTGCTAGTGATTGTGGATGACTTTTCGAGATACTCTTGGGTGTTTTTTATAGAGAGTAAGGATGAGGCTTTTTCACATGCTCGAGATTTGATTCTTTGGTTGAGAAATGAGTTCCCTAACAATGCCATGAGAGCTATTCGTAGTGATAATGGCAATGTAATTCAAGAACACTCATTTTGAAACCTTTTGCAAGTCTTTGGGCCTTGAGCACCGTTTTTTTTCCTCACCTTATGTTCCGCAACAGAATGGCATTGTTGAGCGCAAGAATCGGACCCTTGTTGAGATGGCTAGGACGATGCTCGATGAGCATAGGACTCCTAGGAGGTTTTGGGCCGAAGCAATCAACACTGCTTGTCATGTTTCCAATCGCATCTTTCTCCGTGCTTTTACAAGAAAACTTCTTATGAGTTGCGATTTGGGAGGCTACCCAAGGTGAGTCATTTCAGGGTGTTTGGGTGTAAGTGCTTCATCTTGAAACAAGGTAATTTGGACTAGTTTGAGTCCAGGTCCTCCGACGGTATCTTTCTTGGTTATGCTTTGCATTCTAGAGCTTATCGAGTACTTAACCTTGAAACTAACCGTGTTGTGGAGACCTGTGAGGTCACATTCGATGAAACTATGCCTTGTACAACCCCTGTCTTTGAGCGTGCAGGTGATGAAGAGCTTGGTGAAAGCATTTTTGTGGAGGGGGAGCAGGACGATGCCGATTGGGGTGATCCTGAGCCGACTCCACCGGCTGCCCCTATCGAGCCTGCGACGACTACTTTAGCTCACGGTCTAGACCCCTCTACCTCCACTTCTTGGGGACCGTTCGAGCAGCTTCCTCAGCCTGCACCGGCTGCACCTGAGGAGGCACCAGCTGCTGTTGAGGGGGAGGCGACTTCTTCCAGAGAGGCTCCACGACACATTCAGCGTCGCCACCCCCGCCGACGATGATCGGCGATATTGATTGACCCGCCGAGTCACGCGGTCCAGTCATATCACATCTCTCACTTCACTCATTCTCGCATTTGTTGCTTCTTTTGAGCCCCGAGATGTTGGACACGCTTTATCCGATCCCGATTGGGTTAATGCCATGCATGAGGAGTTAGATTACTTTGAGAGAAACCAAGTCTGGGTCTTAGTTCCTCCACCTCCGCAGTGTCATCCCATAGGTACAAAGTGGGTGTTTAAGAACAAGCGTGAGTGAGGATGGGGTGGTTGTTAGAATAAGGCTAGACTTGTTGCTCAAGGGTATTGCCAGAAAGAGGGGATAGACTTTGAGGAAACCTTCGCCTCCCTGTAGCTCGCTTAGAGGCATTCCGCATTCTGTTAGTGTTCGCCGGCCGCTAAGGGATTTAAGTTGTTTCGGATGGATGTCAAGAGCGTTTTTTGAATGGGTACATTGAGGAGGAAGTGTATGTTAGACAACCCCTGTGTTTTGAAAATCCCAAGTATCCTAACCATGTCTTCAAGTTGCATAAAGTTTTGTATGGTCTTAAGCAAGCCCCTAGAGCATGCTATGATAGGTGAAAACTTTTTTGCTTAAGAAGGGGTTTAGGATGGGATCGGTAGATAAGACTTTGTTTCTCCTCAAGCAAGGCGGTGACCTTCTCTTGGTTCGATATACGTGGATGATATTATCTTTGGTGGCTCTTGTCACGCTTTGAATGCCAAGTTTGCGTAGTTCATGAGCGGGGAGTTTGAGATGAGCTTGATGGGCGAGTTGACTTTCTTCCTCGGCCTTCAAATCAAGCAAACACGGGATGGGACATTTGTGCATCAAGGCAAGTACACAAAGGATGTCCCGAAGAAGTTTGACATGGGCGAGGCCAAGCCTCTTTCGACGCCCATGTCGACTACGACGGCCCTCGACGCCGATGAGGATGGAGAAGGGTCGATCGAAGGAGTACCGGAGTATGATCGATCGTTGTTGTACCGACGGCGACAAGACCCGACATACGCTTGGTCTGTATGCCTCTGCAAGACGCTTTCAGGCTTCCCCACGCACATCTCACCGTCAAGCGGTGAAGCGCATCATGAGGTACTTCCGGTTTACCCCCCGAGTTTGGACTTTGGTATTCTCGCTTCTTCCTCGCTCTCTCTTTGCGGTTATTCGGATGTCGATTTTGTCGGGTCGCCGCTTAGATAGGAAGTCCACATCGGGACTTGTCGGGCTTTTGGGTTCGTCTCTTGTGTCTTGGTCATCCCGTAAGCAGCCTAGCGTTGCACAATCCACCACGTAAGCCGAGTATGTCGCCATCGCCGCTTGTTGTTCCCAGCTACTTTGGATGATAGCCACCCTACGTGATTTTGGTCTTGAGTTCTCTAGAGTGCCTTTACCGTGGTGATAGTACTAGTGCCATCGGTGTTGCTAAGAACCCAAAGATTTCACTCCAAGACCAAGCACATAGATGTTCTCTTTCACTTTCTCCGCGATCACCAAGAGAAAGGCGACATTGAATTGCATCACGTAGCCACCCAGGATCAGCTTGCAGATCTTCTCACTAAGCCCCTCGATCAAGCGACTTTTGCTCGCTTGCGAGGTGAATCGGGTGTGTGTTTCCCTTTTTTAGAGGAGGGAAGCACTTTGTTTGTTGTACACTAGTTTCAGTTTTCTGTTGTAGTCTAGATTTTGTTTTGTCTTTATATGATAGTGCATTTGCATTGCATTTTGTGATATACTTGTATTTTGAGCTTCATGTATATAACACTTGGAATGAAACTATGCTCTTGTTAGTATGCCATGTGAGTACTTTGTGGTGCTTGTCAGCTTAGGCTCTCATTGATCATCTCGCTACATGTTATGAGTTGAGCATGATTTTCTAATGTGAACTTGATTAAACTTCTTTGAAATCTGAAAATGTTCACCGCTTGAGACGGTACCTAGCATGTGTAGGATGTTGAGATCCCTTTATGTTGTCTTGTATATGCTAGGTTGCTATGTCTCATGCTTTGAGTCATTCACTTGCTTAGACACTTCACTTGTGCTAAAATTTGACAACTAAGCTAAGTGAGATGAAAAGATCGAGATGGGTCTGTATTGTTCCACATCAAGGTATCGAGACTGCTTCCAATTGCACATTTGGATGAACTTGAGCCTTGTAGTGGATGACCGAAACCATTGCTTTGAGCTCCCCGATTGTCGTTTGACATAGGCTCGCTTTTGGTTGAAAAGTTAGGCCCGACAATACAGATAACCTCTCGCACACACATGTTTTGACTAATTCTTGTGCTAAGCCGCAAACTCGATAAAATGATATTTGATAAAAACACAAGTCTTAGGTTCGTCTTTGACATGATGTGTGACATTGTTTGGGGTAGTTCACCTTGTATATCCTTACTAGCACTAGGTTGATTTCCAGCTTATGCTTGCTATGTGCTATCTTTGGTGGTGAACTCCTTTTAACTTGCTTAAGAACTGCTCAAAACCTGCTTACACTTCATATTTCGTATCATTTGATCAGTTTGAGCATTTGCCAAGACTTGTATATTGTTGCTATACTCACTTGTCTTACCGGCTAGAGCATCTTTTTCACTGATTGCTACATACTTGAAGCTACTGCATTCATGTGTATTTCATTGCATTTTAGGCTTCTTGTGTGCATTATTCAACAAGGGGGAGAAATTTGACACACACAAGCTTTCATGAAACAAGGGGGAGTGATTACACATGTTTGCTGCACTTGACAAGGGGGAGAGTCACTTGTCATGTTTGAAAGGTTGTCTTCTCAGAGGGAGAGACTAGTTCTCAAGGGTTGAAGGGGAGAAGATTGTGTGCACTCATATATGCATTTGCTCAGGGGGAGTTGTTTTGCATTGCTTCTTGCTAGATGTGTTGAGCCTTGCCTCTTTCCGGAGGATCTAGCGTTTTGAGTGCTTCTTGCTTGGCTAGTGGTGTTGAGCCCGCTTTCTGCCTCTTCTTGAGGGCTAGCCATGTTGTGCTTGGTTGCGTCGAGCCGTTGCCCATGTCTTTGGGGACCAAGTTGTGCTTGCTTCAAATGACCCCATTTGGCTTCTCGTTGGCTTTTGGTCGTTTGGTGAGCTTTTTCTTCTTTTCTTCTACTTCTTCTATTTCTTTCTCTCAGCCGTGGTGTGTTGGTGTTGAACAATGCACTCATCAAGGGGGAGATTGCGAACACAAGGTTCATACTTGTGGTTAAGTTGTGATAATGAGTGATTGATTCAACTACTAGCATCTCGGATGGGGTGCTATCGACGGTGGTGAAAGCCACGAGTTCCACATGTGCCTTGGCTTGTGTTGTGCAGTGTCGAGTATGGAGGCGGTGGCCGAGCCGAGGTGAAGGTCAAGTGATGGCGGGTCGCGCCGAATGGACCGGAGCGGTGAAAGGGCGCACGCATCGAGACTTGGACCGAGGGACCCGGAATCGCGAGGCGGGATCGCGTTGTCGGGCGCTTGGCTTCAACAAGTGCAAGGACATGGACCGGTTTGTTGGTTTGGGCCTCAAAACCAACGGTGGAGGGTTTCGGTGGTTTGGGCCTCAAAACCACCCTCTGGGCTGGAGTTTTCGGGTTGAGCCTCAAAACCCCGGGCGGAGGTCCCGAGGCGGACGGACGGCACGTGGCGGCATCGGGAGTTCGCGCCGAGGCGGTTACCGGTGAGAAGGCGCGGTGGCCGCCGGTTCAAGATTGCATCGAAGTCGGTTCGAGTTGGACCGCAATGTCCCTAGGGCTAGGCGGTTTGCTCAGAGTTGTATCAGGGGCAAAAACTGGAAAATGAAATAAGCCCGGTCGATAAGTAAGGTAGAGGGAGCCCCATCTCCCTCACCTCTCCATTTTGTATTTTTCTTCTCCCTTTCTAGGGTTTCCCTCTTCTAGTGTGCTTGAGTGTGAGAGGTCCACTAATTCCACCAATTAGTGTGTAAGAACTCAGATTTCTTGTTGGGAATGGAGGCCTTAACCTCCTCGTGTCCTCCGGGATTCATTTTCTGAAATCTTTGTGTTGAATTCGTGTTGGTTCATCTTGTTCTTGTGGTGTTCTTCTCTTCCCCGAAATTTTCTTCTTGTGATTTCTCGAGCTATGGTTGATCGTTTTGCGCACCGTTTGTTGCTGCTCGATCTTTGCTTGTAGGAGAATACTTCCACCGAAGGGTTTCTCCCAATTCGTCCCGTGCAAGGAGATCGAAGCGATTCTTGGTGACGCCCGGTTTTTGCTCGTTTTCGTCACCCCCTTTATGATTCCCCGTTGATTCATCCAACCTCAAGCTATGATCTCTTAGAGAGAGCTTCTCCACTGCCTTAGGAACCCACGGTTCAATTTTGGTTGCAGCTTGGTTGAGATTTGGAGGAGATCGGGCGGATTGAAGATCATGGCGATTTTCGTTTGCTGCTCGTGTGTCTTTGAACCCGTTTGAACCTCAAGACTTGAGGCGCCGAGCCTCGGCGGTCTCAGAAAGCTCGTCTAAGTTCGAGAAGTGCTGAATCTCAGCACTTGAGGTCTTGAGCCTCGGCGGCCTGTGTAGAAGCTTCTTGCTGCCCTGAATTTCTGTTGCCGAACCTCAAGATCAAGCCGAACCTCGTGGGTCTGCTTTGGCCTCCTCAGTTTTGAGGAGTTTCTTGTTTCCGCTTGGTTTTTCGTTGCCTTGAGTGTTCATTGTGTTTAGGGGGACTACCGGAGACCATCCAGTCACCTGTTGACTCGAGAACTAC
>JADLZL010001295.1:0-28487 GCA_015844335.1 Chrysopogon serrulatus
CAAAGCCTAACAAGCCGTTCTGCTTAAGGTAGCTAATCCTATCAAAGATCGGCTGAAGCAGCAACAACTTGGTAGCGCTAAGCTACTCCTTCTCCCACCGATCATTAGGAACAAGCGAGACTCCAGAGTAGGTTTCAGGAGCTGGACCAGCGTCACCACCGCTAAGATTCCCAGCATAAAACCACTCAGAGCGCCAGTCCTTCATAGACTCAACAAGATCATACTCAAAAAAGTGGCTCAACTTACGCCCCTGCCGAAATTGAATCCCACATACACCAAGGGCGTGGAGGGAATCTGAACGGGGCTGCGGCTTAAGGCGGAAAAGAAAACAGAACAGATTCAAAGAAGAAGAGATCCCAAAAAAAGTCTCACAGAAGTGAACAAAAACAAAAAGATGAAGAATCCCATTTGGAGTGAGATCATGGAGAGAGATACAGAAGTAGCAAAGAAAATTGTGAAGAAAAGTACACGCCGGAAGGCAAAGCCCGGCGCGAACAAAAGAAATAAAAAGAACAATCTCTCCAGGATGAGGGACAGGAACACGATGCTCACCAGGCACGGACCAACCGGCTAAATCCTTGGACTGGATCATCCCCCACTTCTCCAACTCAGCCAAATGCCTCTCCTAGGTAGTCGGAGCGGGGAACGACTTGCCTTCATCGCAGCGAACTCGGGATTTAGCAACTCGTCAACTTCTTCCTCAAGAACAGGCTTGTCAACAACTTGCTTCTTGCTCGCAGCTTTCTTCCTCCCCATACAATGATCAAGCACCAGGGACTAGATGGAAGGCGCGAACAGCAAGAATAGATTGGGGATTTTTTCTAGGGTTTCAGAAAGCGAAAGCAAGGTGAAGAAGGAGAACAGTCACCCTAGATCCTCAATTTATAAGCTAAGAAAAGGCCCGGCTTAAGGCCTATTTAACATAGCAACGGTAAAAAGGCCAACGGACACATGGCACAACAAACAGAAAGACCCAGTAAACTCCCCAAAATCCGGGATAACGGTCCTAATCCCGTTACTCACCAACAGTAAGACCCAACCCCGTTACAGAAAGAAGATAAGAAAGATCTCGACGCAAATGAAGCCAGGATTACAAAACAAGTCGGCACGAAGGCAGACAACCAATTTTCCAAACCCAAAACATGTCGGCACGAAGGCGGACAACCAGCATTCTAAGCTCAAACAACTCAGATTCAGATAGAAATTTATATTTTCATCAAAACTTACAAAGTACAAGGATACAAGTCTTACAAAACCCATCGAATTTAGAAGAAAACTAAAACAACAGCTACAAGGAACCCCGTAGAATTCTGCCTAGAAAATAACTACGCAGAACCCCAGACAACCAAGGTGATAGCTGTTGCTGTTGGCGGTCCTTAACGCATAAATATAACTGTCAACTTTTGCATAAAATCAAAGGATATGATCACCAAAGCTTAGTGTCAGGGCTTATAACTAATCAGTTCCATAAGTTTTAGTGACCTACCACTTGAGGATATGCCGGAAATACATAAAAATGTGCACATAAAGGGCAACATAATATACACAAAAAAAGGCTCAAAGAATGAGTGGCCCAGTCACCAGAAAACCTGGGTCCCATGCGTAGATACAAACACCAAACATGAGCCCAAAAAGTGAAAGCCCGAACAAATCCCGAATCCAGTCCAGGCTGCAGGAGCAGTCCTCGGTAATTTGGAAGCCCAGGATGCATACGAACTCCGTTTTTAGTGATCTAGGCCTTTTCAGAAAGCTAACGATGAGCCCGACACACCCACCAAATATGGGCCTGATTGGAGCCCATCTGGGTGCGGCCACACCATGGTGCACCCGCACCACCATTGAGGCGGTTTGGGCCCATCTTTCGCGAGGCGGTAGCAACCGATGTACCCTAGGAGGTTCTGGTGGTTATTGCCTCAATCAATGCACCCTCACGTCGATTTAGAGGTCGGTTTGGGCTATTCAAGAGGGGGAAATCTTCTATTCAACCCCTCCTCTCCACCTATAAAGAGGAGGCCTCCCCTCTCCCTCAAGATTATCCTACACTTGAACAATTCTTCCTATCCTTAGTAGTAGTATCCCTCTAGGTGTTCTCTACCTAGTTGTAGTATAGAAAAGAGGGAAGAGAGTGGAGGAGGAATTCGAGAGCTATCGGCTTCCTCTCCTTCTTGTACTCGGTGTCCCGAGTAGGAGCGTAGGAGGGCTGGAGGTGTCGGCCCCTCCTCGACTCTTGTACCTCTACGGAGACGACTCATCCGAGTATTATCCAGGTTCTTCTTTTGGTAATTCTAATATTTCTAGTTGATTAAATTCAGTTCTCGCTTACTTTACTTACGGGATCTCCGCTCGACCGAGTGCTCTAGTCCAGGTACCGGATTAGAGTAGTAATCGCTAGCGTAGGCGTGGTGTCTAAGCTAGAGTTTACCTGAGTTTGCGCCCAACCCCACAGATAGTTGTGGTAGCCCCAGAGGTGACAGCTTTGACCAGACCTTTGTATTCCACCATGTTCGGGTTGGTGTTTTCGTAGAGCTTTTGGCGGCCTGGCCCCGACTACCGCTTCCCAGTCTTTTCGAGAGTTGGAAAGAAACCGCTGCTCCGAAGTAAGTGAAGTTTAGTAAGCCTGAACCTTGGTCAACTAGTTGTCTTGGAAGAACCTTAGGAAACCCCTCTCTACCCAATAAAAATAGTTATTTCTTGGACGACCTTGATCCTTTCTAGTTCACTTCTCGTTCCCCGTGGAAATCGATACATAGGAATACTCCGGGTGAAAGCTACAGCGGTATCCGTGCACTTGCGGATTTATCTGTTTGCGTTAACAAATACCAACAAGCTTTTTGGCACCGTTGTCGGGGAACAGTAGCTGTTCTAGAATTGAACCAAGTCGTCTGTGTATCCTTTTTCTTTTTACCACCATCATATGCACCATACTACCACCACCATCATCACCACATGGATTCCACTCCTATCATTAAATTTTCGGTTCCAAAGGGTGATTCATTGGAACCTCCACCATCATCACATCCAATTCTTACAAATAGCTATGAAATTCGCCCCACTTTCATAGCCATGGTTCGGGTGCAACCCTTCTCCGGGCAGCAAGATGAAAATCCTTATATCCACCTTTGGGAATTCGAGCACTTGTGTTCTTGCCTAATTTTATCTGGCATGACACAAGAGACCATTAAATGGAAACTATTTCCATTCTCCCTTTTGGGAAGAGCGAAACAATGGTATGCTCGTACTGTAGGAGGTGTTCATAGAAATTGGGATGAACTTCGAGACAACTTTCTTTCCTATTTCCAGAGTTGCTGCCCTTCGCATAGAACTACTTACCTTTCAACAAAAGGAGGAGGAGACTCTAGGAGCAGCTTGGGCCAGGTTCTTAAGCCTTGTTAATACCGGTCCAGAACTTTCCTTGCTCGACCATGTCCTTCTTTACTATTTCCATCTTGGTCTTAGCAAGGAGGCTGCTCTTCAACTTGACTTATCTTCTGGAGGCTCATTCGCGCACATGTCCATTAGTCAAGGGAAAGCCATTTTATAGAAAATCCTTGAAAACACTCCCTTCACTGGTATATGTGATGAGCTTCCTGAAGAAACAATGGAGTCAAGCCCCGACCAACAAGAGGAGGTACCAGCAACCAGATTTGAAATTCTTTCAAATTCTTCTCATAATCCGATTACTGAGGAACCTCCCATTCAGGGAATGCATCACACTTATAGGGATGATGAATTCCATCTTTTTGCATGTCCCTTTGAATTTGAGGATGACCTGTTTCATGATGCTGATTTTGGGAAAACCTTAGAGCTTCCCAATTCAACATCATCATACGCCTCAAATTCATATATGAGAGATGAGAAATACTGCCAAGACATAAAGGGAGAATCAATTCACATAGAAGACCTTTCTATCCCTTCCTCCTCAATGTCTACACTCAATATCTCATCCAAATCTGATCTTAGGGAAGAGCTTATGTCAATCTCCATGATAACCATGACTTATCGAGTTTTGTAGAAGATTTTAACTGTCATGTGAAAGAAAGTGCTTCCTCTAGATCAAAAGATTTCATGGATGAGCGTGGAAGTTATTTCCTAACTATTCCATTCATAGCATGCTCATATGAAAATTTTTCTGAATCAATCTACAAAACTGCTATCTTATACAAAATCTATAACCCCTTCCTGCTCTTAGTCCCTAAAATTTTTGAAAGGGTTGTTGTAGATGTTTTTGTGTACCATAAATTTTGCAAATATCAAAATGTTTCTACATTAGCTTTATAGTTCAACTTGAAAAGGTTGGTGTTGGAGGGGAAACCACATCACCAACATTGGATTCATTGCAAAAGGTTTCCCAAGGACGAGCTTTTTGTCCTAAAACAAGCACTTTCGGGAGATAACCCGTTCTTTCATCATTCAAAAAAAATTGTGTTTTTTTTTAAAAAAGAAGAAATTATTTTACTTGCATAAATAATTATAATAATAATAACATGACTTTTGAATGAGCTTAAGGACATATTTATGAATTGGCTCCTTTGGGTATTTTGTCACTAACCTTTTAGGTTTGAGAAAAAAGAACGAAGGATTGAAGCACAGGTAAAACAACCAAACATCATTCAACAATGAAGCACACTCGAAGGACAGTGTTAACCATCCAAGCTTGATTTTTGTATCTTGCATAAATTCAAGTGTGGGGGTAAACTACTCTAAAAAAACATCTCATAACATGCTTCATTTATTTATTTTGTCTTGGTAGTTTCTACCTTGTTTCACCTTTATGCCTTGCTCATTATACTAAAGTCATAAACAAATATTTTATTGAAAAAAGAAGCTTTGCTTCCTAGATTTTGTTTAGTTACTACAATTCTTTAATAATAATAAAATGAATAATAAATTCATTTTCTATATAATAACTTAATTTAACTTAGTCATGTTTTTGAATAAAGCTTTTACCTCTCTCTCTAAAAAAATAATAAATATCTCTCATTAAATAAAATCATGGTGCTACCCTTCGGGTATTCGTTATCACTAACAAATTACAGGAACGAAGGGGGAACGTTATCTAAGAACATTTGCACCAAAACACATCATCAACTGGTGGAGGACCACATACACTTTTTGAAACTCGGTTTGATCTTTCTTGACTTATTCATATATTTACTGAGTTTTCTTCAGGCCCACACATGTTTTAAACCTGCAAAAGAAACCAAACCACACTTCAATTTAAAATTTTGAAAAGTGACATGTTTATAACATTATTGAGATAGAAGCTCGCATAAAGATTGTTCCATATACATATTCTTATGCTTGTGGGAAAATATTTTATAGGAAAATCATATTGACTAAGTTGTTGTGGAGTGTGATATAGTTCTGGCTTAGAAGTCCTAACTTTTCTTTTCAAAGCACTTAGAGATTTCATTTATAACATCATAAAACCATAGTATCACATACTCCTCAATGGTGATAATTTCCTGCCAAAGCCATATATGTTGTCTTAAGATAAAAGCCTTCTACAGAAGTTACTTGCTTTGCATTAAGTTTTGTCAAACTTTGTGACCCGTGTTGTAGAGGTTTGTCATGCTCCCAAGATCAAGATTCACTCACACGCATATATATGCACTAATCCTACACTGGGGGTAGGTGCAAAACATGCCTTTCATCCACCAAAATTGTGCTACTCCTGCACTTAGGAGAGTACACAAAAAATACTTGATAGGTCCATTCAATAAATGCACTAAAGTTTTATTGTTAACTCTCTTGTAAAGTTTTATGCAAAAGAGGCATGGGCTATGCAAAAGACAAAGAAAAAAAGAGAGGGGACAAGTGTCCTAAAGATTAAAAATAATGGGTACAAAGATGCCCACTTGAAAAAAAAGAGAGAAAAAAAGAAAAAGGGAGAGATAGCCCATGATCTTGTAAAGTTTTCAAATTTTTAAACAAGAGAGATATATTTCATGAGCATAGTTGAATTAGGATATACACCATATAATTTATCCACACACATGCAAATCTTGATCTAGAGTATGACATTCCTCTCCTTGGATCCAAACTTTGACTTAGCAAAATATGCAGGGTAAGTATACTATATCCTTTACCATACCTAAAACTCCATATAAAGCTTATTAGATAGGATCAAACAAAGACAACATTTAAAATATGCCTTGGTAAGGAATCATACACCATTGAGCAATTTGAGAGCATCATTTGAGGAGTATTAGTGAACTATGAACTATGAAAAAAAAAAAAATTCTTTCGCTAAGATTAGAATTAAGAAAGATAACTTTGCTTCGAGAACTATTCCATTTTTCAACAACTCAAGAATATATGTTAGCCAGTGCCACATATCCCACATGTTTAAGAAATGTTTTGCAATAATTTCTTATGTTAGCTGTATATCTTAAAATGTTATACCCATGATTACTTTTATCTTTAACCTTTACTCGGGGACGAGTAATGAACAAGTGTGGGGGAACTTGTTGGTAGTCCTTAACGCATAAATATAACTACCAACTCTTGCATAAAATCAAAGGATATGATCACCAAAGCTTAGTGTCAGGGCTTATAACTAATCAGTTCCACAAGTTTTGGTGATCTACTACTTGCAGGAGGACCTGTCGGAAATACATAAAAATGAGCACATAAAGGGCAACATAATATACATAAAAAAGGCTCAAAGAATGAGTGGCCCAGTCACCAGAACACCTGGGTCCCAAGCGTAGATACAAACACCAAACATGAGCCCAAAAAGTGAAAGCCCGAACAAATCCCGAATCCAGTCCAGGCTGCAGGAGCAGTCCTCGGTAATTTGGAAGCCTAGGATGCATACGAACTCTGTTTTTAGTGATCTAGGCCTTTTCGGAAAGCTAACGATGAGCCCGACACACCCACCAAATATGGGCCTGATTGGAGCCCATCTGGGTGCGGCCGCACCATGGTGCGCCCGCACCACCACTAAGGCGGTTCGGGCCCATCTTTCACGAGGCGGTAGCAACCGATGTACCCTAGGCGGTTCTGGTGGTTATTGCCTCAATCAATGCACCCTCACGTCGGTTTAAAGGTCGGTTTGGGCTATTCAAGAGGGGGGAATCTTCTATTCAACCCCCTCCTCTCCACCTATAAAGAGGAGGCCTCTCCTCTCCCTCAAGATTATCCTACACTTGAGCAATTCTTCCTATCCTTAGTAGTAGTATCCCTCTAGGTGTTCTCTACCTAGTTGTAGTATAGAAAAGAGGGAAGAGAGGAGAGGGAAGAGAGTGGAGGAGGAATCCGGACCTATCGGCTTCCTCTCCTTCTTGTACTCGGTGTCCTGAGTAGGAGCGTAGGAGGGCCGGAGGTGTCAGCCCCTCCTCGACTCTTGTACCTCTATGGAGACGACTCATCCGAGTATTATCCAGGTTCTTCTTTTGGTAATTCTAATATTTCTAGTTGATTAAATTTAGTTCTCGCTTTACTTTACTTACGGGATCTCCGCTCGACCGAGTGTTCTAGTCCAGGTACCGGATTAGAGTAGTAATCGCGAGCGTAGGCGTGGTGTCTAGGCTAGAGTTTACCTGAGTTTGCACCCAACCCCACAGATAGTTGTGGTAGCCCCAGAGGTGACAGCTCTTACCTGGCCTTTGTATTCCACCATGTTCGGGTTGGTGTTTTCGTAGAGCTTTTGGTGGCCTGACCCCGACTACTGCTTCCCAGTCTTTTCGAGAGTTGGAAAGAAAATGCTGCTCCGAAGTAAGTGAAGTTTAGTAAGCTTGAACCTTGGTCAACTAGCTATCGTCTTGGAAGAACCTTAGGAAACCCCTCTCTATCCACCAAAAATAGTTATTTCTTGGACTACCTTGATCCTTTCTAGTTCACTTCTCGTTCCCCGTGGAAATCGATACTTAGGAATACTCCGGGTGAAAGCTACAGCGGTATCCGTGGGCTTGCGGATTTATCTGTTTGTGTTAACAAATATCAACAGTTGCCGAGCAGATCCAAAGCAACCTAGATACACCAACACAGTGCATCCAAGATTTGCCATCAGTAGCACTGGTTTATCAAGCATCACATCGGGCCTCTCCAACTACAAGTTGAATCGGACCTAATATGAACAAGACAGCTCCAGCTCTGTGTCGGCCGTCTGCTGATCTGCATCGGACAAATAAGTCGGTTTGATCCTGCGGCATCTCGGCCCTTGGTTAAGTCGGTTTGATCTTGCGGCGCACGTTCATCCCACCGGACTATAAATATATGGGCAGACCCCCCTGGAGAGAGCAATTCATTATTCATCAAGGCCTCAAGCCATCAAGCATCAAGAAGCCTTCCAGTTCATCACGAGCCTTCTAGTTCATAGTTCTAGTTAGTTAGATTAGAAGTAGAGGAGATCTAGTTCTTCATCGGGATCTGGAGCCCCCGGCGTCCGTCTGGAGCGTAGGAGTTCGGTATAGTTCTAGTTCTTTCTTCTTATTGTATTTATTATTCTAGGGAGACATTATTCTTAATAGTTCATATGTTCTTAATTACAATAGTCATTGTCTACTTTGATTATATGTCTAGTTTAGTTGGTTCAATTTTATTGAATTCATGTAATTGCTCGTATAGCATTTATCCAAGTGTACAATGGGTAGATGATAGATAATATATGGACGTGGTGTTAAGATATCTTGTTTGTCTACGAGTGCACCCTGACATACTGGAACGTGTGGTAGTCCGCGTAAGTGACAGCTATGTTGGTTCCTCTGTAGTCCACCCTCCGTATGTAGGACAGCAGGGCACGGTCACAAAGTTAGATAATGACTCTGTTTCACATCCTCCCTAGTTGATGCCCCTTTACATGTGATTATGATATAGGGTTAGCTTAACGATGATTACTAGATGTAGTTGCACTAATTAGAGTTATTCATTGACGTAGTTGTAGAATTACCGTAGACAGTTATCTCCTTAGTTTATCCATTGGCCAACTATAATTATGACTAGGAAGTGCTCTGATGTTTATCAATATAATTATGATACTTGATTATGCTATCACCCGTATTTATCTATATTTGTCTTGTGACCTCTGTCTGTTATAAGTAGAGTAGATGACATTGGTAATATCACTTATTCATTGTATATACTTTCTAATCAATATAATAGATAGAGTTTATAACAAGCATTCCCAGTGGTATAAATATAAATCGACAACCTGGTAGAACTCCCTAGGTAAAATGCTACAATGGTATAATTATCTGTCCGCTTGTAGAATCTATTTTAGTTTATATTCATATTTCTGTCTGGTCATATTGAATAATACATATGTAAAACTATATTTATTCTTTAGCATTATAATTAGGGATGACAACTTAATTTATGCTTAGGAATACTAGTGATAAATAAGTGGCTAGTTGCTAATGACAAGTTAATTTAATACCAAGCATTTTTGGCGGTTACTAGGGATAGTTCTTATCTCTATTTCTAAGTAGCGACGTTAAAAGTGTCAACAAGCATTTTTGGCGCCGTTGTCAGGGAAGGCACAATAAACTTAGAAAATGTTGATAACATATATACAAAATGGATAAAGTCATATTACCAATCGATCTCTAACTCAAACAGGTACACCCTTCTTTTCTATCATTTGCTTATCTTATGTAGGGTGATGAATGAATGGTTTTTCTCCTTCAAAGAACTTCACTGATGATCCAGAGAAACTCCTTAGAAAGAAGAAGTTTGTAGAAGCAAGGGATAAATTTGAGTCACCATCAAGAACACCCATTGCTGCTCAAGCTAGCTGTTCGGAGGAGCCAGCTCCAACATTGGAAGAAGAATTTAAAGAACAAGTAGAAGATCAAACAGAAGAGCAATTAGAAGAAAACCTAGCTCCTGTGTTTGAAGACATGGCTGAGAAGACACTACTTGAGTTCACTGCCCCAACAACAGCAAACATCCAGATTGGACCAGCAGTCAACACTGGGGAGAATGGATTCGAGCTCAAGCCTGCCCTCATCACCATGGTTCAAGCCAGCCAATTCTGTGGAAAAGCTCATGAAGATGCAAGTGCACATCTACAACACTTTCTAGAAATCTGCAGCACCTTCATGATCAGAGGAGTACCAAGAGATGCTATTTTACTCCGTCTTTTTCCGTTCTCATTATTGGGGAAAGCTAAACAATGGTTCTACATCAACAAAGACAAGAATACTACATAGGAGCTGTGCTCAACCGCTTTTCTGGTAAAATTCTTTCCTACGGCCAAGACGAACGCTCTACGTGGAAAAATTGCAAGTTTCCAACAGCAACAGGATGAATCATTTACTGAAGCATGGGAAAGATTCCAGAACTACATAGAAGACTGTCCTCATCATGGAATAGAGGAATGGCTATTAATGCAGACTTTCTATCACGGGCTTGTCTCTAGCACCCGTGAGTCTATTGATGCTACAGCTAGAGGAGCTTTTCTGTCACTTAAGCTCTCAGATGCTAAAACACTTGTTGAGAAGATGGTGTTGGTATAAATTAACTGCACTCCATTAAATAAGATTTAAGTAGGATTATCCGCAACCGCACAGATATCATACCAGTGTCACATTTTACCCGGAGGTTTTAAATATCGTATCCACAGGGAACAACTGTGATGATGACAAAGTATATAGACTTAACCCTACAACTAGGCTAGATAATATCAAAAAAGAGGAAATAGCTATTGCACTCTAGTTCTAAGAACCGGTAAGCTTTGTATAATACCGTCTAACTGGGCAAATCACTCGAATAGGAGAAGAAACAGAGTAATCTCCTACCAAGCACCTATCAGCCTATCGGTCCTATCAACGGGACGTGGACTACAACGAAGCTATAAAGTTACCTTCGCAAGCTACCACTATCCGGCTAATCAGGGGACATCCACAAGTAAACCTAGCCTAGGCACCACGCCTACACTACGAAATACTACTTCAACCAAGTAATGACCAAGATCAAAGCACTCAATATGAGATATGAACTTAAGAACGAATAAAAACAAGTTGCTTACTTGAATCGAAATGGCAAATACAAAAGTACCTCAGAACGCAGCTCCGGGCGAGGGAGCCAAATCCAGAAGAATACAGCCACGAAGAAGCGCCGACATGCCGGAACTCCTCTAGAATCTCTACTCCTCTACTCAATCTCCCTAATCTCTAAACAAGACTAGATCTAGAAGAACTAGTCTCTCCTAATTGCTACATCTAGATGAACTAGAACTAGATGAACTAGAACTAGATCAACTAGAAGGACCCTAACCCTAATTATGTAGAGAATATGAAGCACCGGGGTGCAGAATACCTCTAGGAGGGGCCTTGGCGCGTCATTATATAGGCCGAGGTGGAGTAGGGGGCAAGGAACCGCCACATCATCGATCCGTGTCTTCATCTTGTGTCCTCCTCGGATCAAACCAACCTTAGATCGACGGAGGGATGCTTTGCTTGGCTTCCAAGGAAGCGTGGGAGGAAGACTCCAGAAGGCGGCGGCCAAATGCCCTAGGGGGGCGCCGACCGGCGCCAGGGTGGGGCCGGCCAGCCCCACCTAGACTCCCCTGTGGGTCCCGCTGCTTCGGATGTCTTCTAGACCCTTCCTGAGCCTGATGACGATGTTTTCCATCGTGGATAAGTTTTATGATAATTATGCACTCTAATCCCTCTTTTATACTTTTATGGAATAATCCCTGGAAAATACTAAATATGCAAAACTCGTAGAAATTGTCAGTTAAAACCCTAGACTAGTGTGTATTCATATATCCTTTCATGTGTAAAGTTCTAATAAATATTGACGTTATCCACCGTCAACAACTCCCCCAAGCTTACCTTTTGCCAGTCCCTTGGTAAACAACCTAGGTCTAATTATTAATAAACTTGGATCAGGAGTTGCTACAATACTTTTATTTCTTTTAAGCACTCTTGCTTTTAAACATAAATTTTCCTCCGGTTGAGACAAAACTGCTCTAACTTTCAAACTTACCCATTTTACCTTTAACTATGGAGCTTTACCACTTTTGCGTAAGTCTTAAGCAATTGAAAGATATAACAATCAAGTCAGACACTATGTCTCAAATTCTTCACAGTACCAATATTCCAGAGTTTTGTAAGTTTTCAAAATAAAACTCAGAGCATGATTGTATGACACCCTCAAGTCTCTTAATATATAGTATTTATGGATCTCACTGAGGCATTAATGATATTATGTCTTCCTACAACTAAGGATCATAGTGGAGCTTATAGGAGTGACAATAACAAGGATGAACATACTTGCAATTCATATATTGTAAAGTCAAACAATGGATCCATAGAGAATCGAGGCATACAATCAAATCAAGATGTGCATGTGTATGGAATATGGTGGATAGGTGTATATATAGTATTTAGTGGCTAATCCTAATTCTACTTTGCTTTTTGAAAATAACTCCCTCCTTAGAACTTTTCGCGGGAAAAACATGGGCTATCTTTATTCTATCTTTCTTTCTCTTTTTCCCCTTCTTTTTTTTAAATCTGGGAGGCGGGCATCTATGTACCCATTGTTTTAATGCTGGGACACTTGTCCATCTTTTACTCTCCTTTTTTCTTCTTCTCTTTTTTTAATACTTTTGCATAGCCACATGCATCCTTTGAATACAAAATAATTGGAGAGATAATAATAAGAACTTAGAGCATTATACAGAGTTGTCCTATGGGTATATTTTTAGATGTTTGACTCCTAGTGTAGGAGAAAAAATATTTTTAAGGTAGATCTGGATGAAAGTGGAAATGACTGCGCTTACATCCCAGAATAGGAGTAATGCATATGTGGGCGGAGTGTGTAAGTTGATCTTGATTTTTAAAAGTATGACAAGGCTCTCATAAGGTATACAACAAAGGTTGACTAAACTCAATGTAAAGCAAGCAGCATGAATGCGCAAAGGTTTTTCTAACTCTAAATGTATCATATATGGCTTTGGTAGGAATTCAAATTTTGTCATCCAAGAGCTCATCATGTAAGATTTTGGGTTTTCAAAATAAATCTCTAAAACTTAGTAATGCTAGGAATAAGATAAATAGCAGCTTAGACCTTCGTGTATCATATCAATCAATTACCTAGACTTAGCTCAAACATATGCCTCCACAAATTTCAGGTTTAGAGTAAATTCTTATATCAAAATAGTCATGTCCAAAACTCAGAAGATTTCATGGTTGAAAACTAGGCACATAAAAGGAATTACGGTAGAGCAACTATTCATCATCTCTAAGATAAAATTTTAATATTTTCTAGTTTTTATTTGACTCTTACTAACTAGACACACTCTATGATCACACCTTAATATATAGATAAGTATTTTGTTTGGTTTTAATTTGTTATTCTTTTATTTCTATTGGACTCATAAGACTCTAAAATGGACATGTGCCCATATATTTTTAGTATTTTTATATTTTCTTATGATACTATTGTGAACCTTCATGTGCTCACATATTTTTGGTATTTTATGACTATATAAATTAGACTCGATAATCGCCTAGGTATAGTTACCTGATAACTAGGGGATGCTCCTCTCCCAAGCTAGATGTTGCAATACTTGGTGTTGATGATCTTCAGAGTGAGCTAACCAGCAGCGCTCCTGGAAGGTGCCACTAATAGACTCTCTCCTTGTCATAATGTTATTTCTGTATAATTACACTCCAAAAAGAAAACCAAAATTCGAGGCTCGAATTTAATAATAGGTTAGCGATCAGCCAAAAAGTAATTGATTGTTCTTTGAGTTGATTTGAATTGACAGATTCTAGCAGGATTTTCTTTTTAGGATTTTCTAGTTTAATTATGCAGAAATTAAATATGTGTGCATGATATGTAGTTGTATTTTTATGCCTCCACAGAGAATTTTTATGGGGCTTAGGCTTTTTCATAATGCAAGAAAGTAAATACAGAAACTATTATTATTATTATTCTTTATGCCACCACAGTAAATATTCCTACAGGGTTACCATAAGTTTATTCAGGTGGGGCTTTTAATATTTTATGATGCAGTAAATAAAGCAATAAAGATTTTTATTTTCTTTTTAATACTTATGAAGATGAATATATTAAAGTAAATTATTAATAGAAATACTGATTAATTAGATAACTACCATATTACCTTATGGTAAGGGTACGGAATTTTAAGTTTACCGACAGAACTTCTTCTTCCACTCTTGTGTATCTCTCCATCTTGAGAGATGGAGGTCTTGATGGTTGCATACCTCCAGTGATGATGATGTCACTTTTATTCTTTGGTTTAGCCTATAGGTTGAAGTAGAGCTTTAATAGTAGCTGGCAGCATCTTGCTCAGTGTGCATGTTCACGGAACTTTCACTTGTAAAATTAATAAACTTTGCTCGACGTATTGTCCTATTTGCAAAACCAAGATAGAGATCAAGTGCATAGGCTCTGCTGGTGGAAAAACACCAACAGAACCAAATCTATTTTTTTATTCATTTTTCTCCATCCTTAGGATATTACCTTTATTATTAGAGTGTGATGGCACTAAGTGATAAAGGGTAAATGACTAGTGGTCCTTTCTCTTGCATCTTGAGTTATTCATAGATGTCTTGTCTCCTCTGTTGCACTTATTCTTTTGCCATATTTTGCTTCTTTGATCTTTTGACTCTTTTCACTCCAGTCATTATTATGCCTGCAATAGATTAGTGGACAATACATACCCGAAGGAGTATACAAATTTTAAACACAGGTTGTTTGTCCAGTATTTTATTTTGTTCTGTCTATGCTAATGAAAAGATAATATTGATATTATTTTAGCATAGATCATGTTTTATACAGACATGGCTTGAGGAAAAGTAACTTGTAGTAGAAGATAAATTGAATGAACCATTAATACTCGCAGTTCTTCCATCCATGATGAATGGGCTGTGTCTCCCTCTACAAAGTTATTAAAGTTCAGCATGTGCCCTGTCTCATCTCTAATTCAAATTTATCTCATGACTCACCCTAAATTAATTTTGAAAGTTTTCTGCAGGGGTTAGTCTATAAAATATCCAATGTCTACTACAGTATATTATTAGTTCAAAAATCAACCCAGACACCACGTCTAATTTGACTTAGGAAGGCATTTTAACGTAAGCACCATGCTCAATTTAGAAAGCCTTTAGAATTACCCATATGTAGTACTTCTAAACCAAAACTTACTATGGCAGATAAAGGTAACGTGAAAGTTTATAGAGTGTTATTCGAGCGGAGGTGAAGAGCATGATTAACAAATCGAAATAAAGGTAGAGACAACCAATATTAGCAACATAGGATTTTCTAAGTAAGGCCATTTCCCCAAACTGGATTTTGCAAGGCAAAATTAAGTTTGGATGGATATAATGTTACATAATGATTGGTTAGTCATACCTGGCGCTGCCATTAGTCATTTTCTCACTTCAAACCTGAAATGGTTAGTGACAAAAAATACCAAAAGAATATTTTGACAATTATATTACTATGCTAAAGGTGTAAGCCCAATTCATTTTTTTAAGAGTGGTTATTTTGGGACACAAAGTTGTTCTTGGAAAACCTTCTAATTATCCAGTTGGTGAAGGGGGTTCCTTTAGAACATTAGCCTTGGTGCACCTATATCAAGATTACAACGAGATCTATAATATTTATGATAAACATATACGTCTACAACCACCTTTTCAATGATTTTATGAACAGGTATAAAGAGAGGTTTGAAGATCTCATGTGTAGTAATATTAGAGAGACCAAAAGATTCAAGAGATTTCTTATATGACCATGGATCTGATAGGGTGTTAATGAAATAATTCCCATGCTCATCAATATGATCTCCCTTTTTTAAAAACCATGGGTGTTTTTATATGGATGTCTATAGGCAACAAGTTTGTCTCTATTATTTCATGTCTATGATATTTATTGGAAGTTTTATTTTTTAGGATTTCCCATGAACCGATGTCTCCAAGGTTGGTCTCGTCTAAAACTTTTTCTAAACTTGGGTGAGTTCTGTTTATTAAAGAAATTGATTTAATCTTACCATTTGAATTTAAACCAAGTTTAGATGCTAATGCTAAAGCTTCGTCCTCTTCCATGCATTCTTTTACAATAGCATATGTATTTCTAGTAAGTTCTATGCATTCCTGCCACTGTCGTTGCTCTTCTTGAGCATTCCTATAATCTTCATGACTCCTATTCTTAGGATGTCTTGATAGATTTCTAGGGTCATTATGAAGTTTAGTAGAAGGACCATAAAAAGATCCATTGGGATCAAGGATGGGTTTAGAGATGGGTTCAGAGATATTTATTGTGGACATAGAAGGGGAGAAGATAGAATTTATTTCTAAGTGGCTTGGCTCTCCTTCTATGGCATCACTCGATATGCCATTCTTGAACTCTTCCTAGTGTCTTTTAGGTGGGAAAGAAAGTTGACGACACTTTTTCCAAGATGCTTTTCTGATGTGTATTGATTTACGAGCATCTTAGCTAACTGGAAGTCTAAATCATTAAAGTGGCATTTTAAAGGTTTAGGATCGATAGCTAAATCTTGGGAATGAAATGATTGTGTTTTAGCTACCAAGACTTCCGTATCCAGTTCGGGTGATAAGTCCTTCTCTTCATCGAGGAGCTTAGAATCGTTACCTTCTCCCGAGAAGGGTTTATCATATTAATTAAACATGGGCGTAGCTCATAGCCAGGTGTTATGATAGGTTCTATAGATTTTGGTGGCTCAAAGCTTTTGCGCATGCCATAAAGATAGATAGAAATAGAATTAAAAGCATCCATAAGGATGAACACAAAAATAATGAAGAGAATGGGATAAAATAAGAAAAGATAAAAGCATAATACAAGATTAAGCTAGACTAAGTCAAAATCAGCAAACCGTTTCCCGGCAACAGCGCCAAAAATGCTTGTTGGTATAAATTAACTGCACTCCATTAAATAAGATTTAAGTAGGATTATCCGCAAGTGCACAGATATCATACCAGTGTCATATTTTACCCGGAGGTTTTAAATATCGTATCCACAGGGAACAGCTATGATGATGACAAAGTATATAGACTTAACCCTACAACTAGGCTAGATAATATCAAGAAAGAGAAAAATAGCTATTGCACTCTAGTTCTGACAACCGGTAAGCTTTGTATAATACCGTCTAACTGGGTAAGTTAGTCGAATAGGAGAAGAAACAGAGTAATCTCCTACCAAGCACCTATTAGCCTATCTGTCCTATCAACGGGACGTGGACTACAGAGGATTCAACGAAGCTATAAAGTCACCTTCGCGAGCTACCATTATCCGGCTAATCAGGGGACACCAACAAGTAAACCTAGCCTAGGCACCACGCCTACACTACAAAATACTACTTCAACCAAGTAATGACCAAGATCAAAGCACTCAATATGAGATGTGAACTTAAGAACGAATAAAAACAAGTTGCTTACTTGAATCGGAATGACGAATACAAAAGTACCTCAGAACGCAGCTCCGGGCAAGGGAGCTGAATCCAGAAGAATACAGCCACGAAGAAGCACCGGTATGCCGAAACTCCTCCAGAATCTCTACTCCTCTACTCAATCTCTCTAATCTCTAAACAAGACTAGATCTAGAAGAACTAGTCTCTCCTAATTGCTACATCTAGATGAACTAGAACTAGATGAACTAGAACTAGATCAACTAGAGGGACCCTAACCCTAATTATGTAGAGAATATGAAGCACCGGGGTGTAGAATGCCTCTAGGAGGGGCCTTGGGATGTCATTATATAGGCCGAGGTGGAGTAGGGGGCAAGGAACCGCCACGTCATCGATCCACGTCTTCATCTTGTGTGCACCGTCGGATCAAACCGACCTTAGATCGACGGAGGGATGCTTTGCTTGGCTTCCAAGGAAGCGTGGGAGGAAGATTCCAGAAGCCGGCGGCTAGATGCCCTGGGGGGCGCCGACCGGCGCTAGGGTGGGGCCGGCCCGGCCTCACTGGACTCCCCTGTGGGTCCCACTGCTTCGGGTGTCTTCTAGACCCTTCCTGAGCCTGATAACAATGTTTTCCGTCGCGGATAAGTTTCGTGATAATTATGCACTCTAATCCCTCTTTTATGCTTTTCTGGAATAATCCCGGAAAATACTGAATATGCAAAACTCATAGAAATTGTCAGTTAAAACCCTAGACTAGTGTGTATTCATATATCATTTCATGTATAAAGTTCTAATTAATATTGACGTTATCCACCGTCAACAGATGGCCTCAAATTCAAGCTGTAATGAAGAATGTACTCAATCCCACAAGAAAGGAGGAGGAATCCATCATTTCAAGGAAACTGACATGGTCACTGTCAAGCTAGACCTCATTATGAAGAAGCTCGATATAGAGAAGAAGAAAGTCATGCACATAAATGATTGCCATTTGACATGTGAAGAATGTGGAGACTATGGGCATTCGGCTATCAGCTGCCCTGTACTGCAAGAGGATGTGAACTTCATCAACAACAACACCTACTATCGTCCTCAACAAAACCAAGGATGGAATCAGCAACCTCGACAAGGTAATTACCAAGGTAACAACCAAGGTAATAATAACTTTAATAATTACAATCTTTCACCTTTAAGAGTTTTAGTTGCTAGTCAATCTAAATTGTTAGATCAAATGACTAGAAAGATGGCTTCAAATGATAAAGCACTAGAAAACATAAATACTAGAATGGACACATTTGCTTCTACTATAAAGAATCAGCACAGCTTTAATAAAATATTAGAATCGCAATTAGCTCAGTTAGCTGCTGCTGTTCCTCCATTTGAGAAAGGTAAGATTCTAGGCCAACCGAAAGATTTAGAAACTGCTAACCTTATTGATATCCACAATGCAACCCAGTATCATATTGAGCCTGTAGATGTACAGTGGATTGACCACTCTCTACCTGAGAAGATGGAAGACCCTGGAAGGCCTGTCATTCCTATCGCTATAGGATGTCATAGCTTTTTAGAGGCTATCTGCGATTTCGGCGCTAGTGTCAATATTATGCCCAAAGTAATCTATGAGAAAATATTAAATGATCCCCTGTTGTACACAAACATGCGTTTTGTACACAAACATCCATTTGCGAGGAGATAGAAGAAGGCACGAGTGGGACCATATGTCCCATTAATTTTTTCATGGAGCAGGAGTAGATGAGAAGGCACCCATAATTTTGGGCAGATCATTCTTGTGCACAACAAAAGCCATCATCTATACGGAGTACGCCAAGATCGTACTATCCATTAAGGACAAGAAAGAAAGATTCACGTTCAAGAACCACGTCCTGAAAGCTCCTGCAGCCCCGAAGCAATTCCATCAACAAAAAGAGCAACCACAGCAATCAGTGCCGAAGAAAAGAAACAATAGAAGCAATAGTAGATGGAGGGAGATCAAGCATGTACCTGAAGAAACTACCCAACTAATTACTGCTCTCAATACAGAAAATGATCATATGCTACCCAAACCATTTCCAACAAAGAGAGGTGATCCAGGTATATCAATCATTGAATGTACAATCAAAGACACCACTTTCGCCAACACCATCTGCGACACCGGATCAGGCTGCAACGTAATGTCAAAATAGGTATATGATGATTTATTTGATAATTTACCTTTATACCCAACATATATTCAGTTGCAGATGACGGATCAATCACTAAGATTCCCTGAAGAAGTGGTCAAGGATGTCATGGTAAGAATTCAAGGGCAATATATACCTGCAGATTTTCTAGTTCTTGATATGCAGGGAGACGATGAATCCCCAATCCTTCTGGAAAGACTATTTTTTACACAGCCAACGCGAACATCTACATCGGGTCCGGACAGATCCACTTCAACTTGCCCACTGGAAAGGTACGCTGTTAATTTAGAACACTTGTTAACCAGAAACAGATCAGGAAGCAACGTGATAGGAGAAGACGCCAAGGCTGCCGTCAGGCTGTCCAGCCTCACTGTGGATGGGAAGAATTTTCTGGCAAGATCGTGACGTATGAGGACTGCTACAAGGAGCAAGACGAGAACATACAAGCACCACGCTGGAGTGAGTGGGAAGCGGAAGCTAAAAGAATGGACCAGATCATCAAGGCAGAAAAAGAAGAGATCCTAGCACAACAAGAAAAGTGGGAGAAGGAAAACAAAGCTGAAGAGCTGGAGCTAGAGAAGAGAGAAGCAGAAGAAATAGAAATGAGATGGAAGGAGAAAGAAGAAGCACGTGCTGCACACCCACGAGACAGGGAAATTGACTGAGGTAACCGCAGACGATGAACCCACCAAGTAAGTATTCTTCTTTATCTAAGTCCTGTCAGTAGACTCTAAATTTCGTACCCTAGCCATAAGGTTAGAATGGTAGTTATCTACTTAAGTTCACTAGTAAGTTTACTTTAATTTATATATAGTAGCATAATCATGTTTGCACATTAAAATATAAAAATAACAAAAATATTTACTGCATTATCTATTGCATCATAAATACATAAGCCCCATGTAAATAAACTTATGGTATTCATGTAGGAATATTTCTTGTGGTGGCATAAAAATAAAAGTAATAAAAATAGCATTCATATTTAATTTCTGCATCATAAACAGAAAATTCAAAAGAAGAGAAATAAAAAAATCTGTTTGAATCTGGCAACGTAACAATTTGCTCATGAAGATAATCAATTACTCTTTGGCTGATCGCTAACCCATTATTAAAAATTCGAGCCTCGAGTTTTGGTTTCCCTTTTTGTGGAGTGTATTCATGCAGGAACAATATTATGACAAGTAGAGAGTCTATCGGTGGCAACCATCAGGTCTGCTACGGGCTAGCTCGCTCTGAAGGACATCTACACCAAGTATCGCAAACATCCAGCTTGGGGGAGGAGCATCCCCTAGTTATCAGGTGACTACACGTAGGCGATTATCGAGTACTTTATATAGTCATAAAATACCAAAAATATATGGGCACATAAAGGTCCACAAAGTCATAGAGTCTTTTGTTAGGTTATTAATTCAAAATGATAAAAAGATATATAATTATTCAAAACCAAATAAATATTTAGTTATATATATTAGAGTATATTTAAAGACAGTCTAGACTAGAGCTAATTAAAAACTTGATGAACATTAAAATTTGTCTTGGAGATGATGAATGGTTGCTCTATTGTCATTCTTGTCAAGTACCTAGTTGCCAAACTTAAATCTTCCTGAGTTTTAAATGTTATTATTTTAATTGGAGAATTTACTCTAAACCTGGATTATGGAGGTATAAGCTTGCGCTGAGTCTAAGTAGTTGATCGGTATGATTCATGAAGGTTGAGCTGCTATTTATCTTATTTCTAGCCTTACTAAGTTTTAGAGGTTTATTTTGAAAATTTAAAATCTACATGATGAGCTCTTGTATGACAAAGTATGAATTTCTACTAAAGCTAGAAATAATATCTTTAGAAGATAGGAACCCTTTTTACATAGAGCTACCTGCTTTGCTTTGAGTTCAGCCAACCTGTGTTGTATGCCTATTGAGAGTCTTGTCATGCTTTTAAAACCAAGATCACTTGCACACTTTAGTCCACATATGTATTATTCCTACCCTGGGAGTAATCGCGATCATCCACATATTTTCCATCCATGTTCATCACAAAGAAATATTTTTCTCCTCCACTGGGAGTAAAACACCAAAAAAATATACATATATACCCCCATAGGATAACCCCTGTTTTTAGTGCTCTAAGTCCTCACTACATCTCTCTAATTGGTTATTGTATTCAAGGAATACATGTGGCTATGTAGTCTTAAAAAAAAGAAAGAAAGAGAGGAAGGGAGTAAAATGGACAAATGTCCCAGCAATTAAAGCAACGGGTACTAGATGTCTGCCTCCCTGATTTAAAATAATAAAGATAGCATATGTTTTTCCTGAGAAAAGTTTCAAGAGAGTTATTTCTAAAGAGCAAAAGTAGAATTAGAATTAGCCACAAATACCATATATACACCTATCCACCATATTCCATACACATGCACATCTTGGTTTGATTGTATGCTTCGATTCTCTGTGGATCCATTAGTTGACTTTACGATATATGTAATGCAAGTATGCCTACCCTTGTTATTGCCAATCCTATAAGCTCTACAATATATACCCTTAGCTATAGGAGGCATAACATCATTAATGCCTTAAGAGAGAACCATAAATACCACATACATTGAGGGACTTGAGGGTGTCATACAATTAAGCTCCGAGTTTTATTTTGAAAACCTATGAAAAAACTCCAAAATATTAGCTCTGCGAAGAATTCGAGACATAGTGCTTGACTTGATTGTTCTATCTTTCGATTGCTCAAAACTTATGCAAGAGCTGCAAAGCCCTATAATTAAAGGAAAAATGGGTAAGTTTGAAGGTTAGAACATATACTGTTTAATCCAGAGGAAGATCTTTGTTTGAAAGCATGTGTACTTGAAAAGTGTAACAACATCGTAGCAACTCCTGATCCAAAAATAATAAAAATTAGACTTAGTTTGTTTGCCACGGGACTGACAAAAGGTAAGCTTGGGGGAGTTGTTGATGGTGGATAAGGTCAATATTTATTAGAACTTTAGACACAAGAGGATACATGAATACACACTAGTCTAAGGTTTTAACTGACAATTTCCACGAGTTTTGCATATTCTATATTTTCCAGGGACTTTTCCAGAAGAGCTTAAAAGAGGGATTAGAGTGCATATTAATCACGAAACTTATCCGCCACGGGAAAGATCAACATCGGGACATGGGAAGGATCTAGAAGATACCCGAAGCAACCGGGGGCCAGGAAGCCGTCAGGTGGGGCCGGCTGGCCCTACCATGGCGACGGGCGGTGCCCCCTCTAGGGTTTGGTGTCCCCCCTTCTGGAAGCTTCCTCCACCGCCTTTCCTGATGCATCTCGGCCCTTGGTTAAGTCGATTTGATCCTGCGGCGCACGTTCATCCCACCGGACTACAAATATATGGGCAGACCCCCCTGGAGAGAGCAATTCATTATTCATCAAGGCCTCAAGCCATCAAGCATCAAGAAGCCTTCTAGTTCATCAAGAGCCTTCTAGTTTATAGTTTTAGTTAGTTAGATTAGAAGTAGAGGAGATCTAGTTTTTCATCGGGATCTGGAGCCCCCAGTGTCTGTCTGGAGCGCAGGAGTTCGGTATAGTTCTAGTTCTTTCTTGTTATTGTATTCATTATTCTAGGGAGACATTATTCTTAATTGTACATATGTTCTTAATTGCAATAGTCATTGTCTACTTTGATTATATGTCTAATTTAGTTAGTTCGTTCTTATTGAATTCATGTAATTGCTCGTATAGCGTTTATCCAAGTATACAATGGGTAAATGATAGACAATATGTGGACGTGGTGTCAAGATATCTTGTTTGTCTACGAGTGCACCCTGACATGCCGGACATGTGGTAGTCCGCGTAGGTGACAGCTATGTTGGTTCTTCTGTAGTCCACCCTTCGTATATAGGACAGCAGGGCACGGTCGCGAAGTTGGATAATGACTCTGTTTCACATCCTCTCTAGTTAATGCCTCTTTACATGTGATCATGATGTAGGGTTAGCTTAACGATGATTACTAGATGTAGTTGTACTAATTAGAGTTATTCATTAACGTAGTTATAGAATTACCGTAGACAATTATCTCCTTAGTTTATCTATTGGCAAACTATGATTATGACTAGGAAGTGCTCTGATGTTTATCAATATAATTATGATACTTGATTATGCTATCACCCGTATTTATCTATATTTATCGTGTGACCTCTACCTGTTATGAGTAGAGTAGATGACATTGGTAATATCACTTATTCATTATATATACTTTCTTATCAATATAATAGATAGAGTTTATAACAAGCTTTCCTAGTGGTATAAATATAAATCGACAACCTGGTAGAACTCCCTAGGTAAAATGCTACAATGGTATAATTATCATGCGCTTGCAGAATCTATTTTAGTTTATATTCATATTTCTGCCTGGTCATATTGAATAATACATGTAAAACTATATTTATTCCTTAGCATTATAATTAGGAATGACAACTTAATTTATGCTTAGGAATACTAGTGATAAATAAGTGGCTAGTTACTAATGACAAGTTAATTTAATACCAAGTATTTTTGGCGCCGTTACTGGGGATAGGTCTTATCTCTATTTCTAAGTAGCGACGTTAAAAGTGTCAACATCTACCTACCAGAACGAGCCTCCAACCATAATGCTACTGCGGGACTAGTCTGTCTCTAATCTCTATCTCAAGATTTCTTCTACCCACTAAAAAGACCATACTGGAAGAAAAAGAAAGAAGCCCGGGGGCTGATCCATCTCACAAACAATCATCTCCACAAGAATAGAAACTAGCACATTTCAAGGACCTGAGAGCAACTGAAGAGAAAGACCTATTTATAGGGCAGGATCGGTGTACATAGACCGAGTTCACCCAGACAGAGAAACACTGATAAGACTTAAAGATGAGCAGTAAAGAGCGTAGCAAACGGGCATATCCTGAGGATATCCCCCCACAATAAAAGCACACAGCTTTTAGTGCTCCAGCTGCCAACGCCCAACCATCAAAAGCAGACATAAAGGACAGCCAAGGACAAATCAGTAAAAGAGAGCCACAAGCCATTGTTCGACTTCTTCATAAAAAGAACTCGGCAAAAGCTCGGGGGCTATAGTTCTTTCTCTATTTTTTCAAGATCCTCCAGCTTTTTGTTCCAAACAGCAAGAGGCTCGGGGGCTACACTCATTGAGTGCGCCTACAGCGCACGTCGGAAAGAAGACCCAAAAGATCAAAAGCCATCATCCGACTTCTTTTACGAAAACAACTCGGTCGAAGGCTCGGGGGCTACAGGGTATACACCCTCAACTTTTTTCTAGTTTTTCTTAAAGATCCTCCAGCTATTTGTAACAAATAGCAAGAGGCTCGGGGGCTACACTCAATGAGTGCACCTACGGTGCACAACAAAAGGAAGAAGCTTTCAGAAGACCACTTCAAAGCATCACTCAGAAAACAAGTCGTCTCTTGAGTTCTACTTCAAAATGCTCGGGGGCTTGTCGATGCGGGACCGAGACGGTTCCTTATCGGCATGATTCCTGCCTAAGCGGGCCCACAAGACGGAAGCGAGAGGACCGATTTCGAGTAGATGACGTCCTGTCCTAGTTAGACAGATAGAAAGAAACTTCTGTAATAAAAATAGAACTCTCTCTATTAGTCCGACTAGGATTAGAATCAAAGCTCTGGGCCCTTTCTCTCATAAAAAGGAGCCCGAGCACCCTTATTGTAACAACACATAATCATACATCAATCCAATGCAACAGGCCAAGGCCTAAGGGAGTAGAGCTTTTACTCAACGACGAGGGCTCGAACTAGGAAAAACCGAGTGTCTCTTGCGTGAACCGCCGAGTTCTAGTATTCACCGAGATCTGAATCAACTGCTACGGGAACCCCGTGGCAGGCTATCGGTGGCTAAACACCGACAAAAGGGTCTAGGAATTTGGCCATATGGTGTATGTCACCCATAGTACTCTCCACCATGGTCTGATCGTACTATTTTGATTTTCAAATCATGTTGATTTTCTACTTTAGCCTTAAATATTCTAAATTTATCCAACACCTCTGAACTTTCTCAAATTGGATAAACATAGCTATAGCAAGAGTAATCATCTATGAACGTTATAAATGAATCATAACCATCCATGCTTTTCACAGGAAACGGACCACAAATGTCTCTATGAATAATTTCTAATACTCCCATGCTTCGTTTGGCATCTTTCTTTATTTTCTTGACATGTTTTCCTTTAATGCAACCAACACATTGTCCTAAATCTAAAAATTCTAAGTGCGGAAGAATTGATTCTTTCACTAAACGTTCTATTCTCCCCCTTGAAATATAGCCTAAGTGACAATGCCATAATTTCGAAGAGACATTATCATTTCTCTTCCGCTTTTGTAGATGTGGAGGCATTCACATTCTCAACAGATACATGATTCATATTTTCAGCAATAGATAGCAAATAAAGTTTGTCTTGTCGGAAGGCAAGACCAACTGTTAACACTGGATTTTGGTAAAGGCCGAAAGGATGACAGGTGGGCCAGTGCGTGGTAGACTCGCAAAAGGCAAGTGTTCGGGAACATTCGGCAAGCATCCATTCGGCTGACTCTGGGCAATTCGGCAAGTGTACATGCGGTCGGCTGACTCTGGGCGGTTCGGCAAGCATTCGTGCGGTCGGCTATCCTTGGAGGAGGTGACTCCGTTCGGGAAGTAAAAGGTGGCGAGCAGAAAGCCGAATAGAAGGCAACGGAACGTGATAATCTAGGACTCCGAAGAGGATTAGAGCTGAGAGTCGCCATACTTTTGAGTTACCTTTAATATATTGTGTAATCATAATCTCTTAGGACTCATGTTATGTCCAGGGTATAAATATAAGCCCTCGACCATTGTAAAGGATATACACAATCAAATCAATACAACCGGCCCCGTGCCAAGTTTTCGAGTCCTTTGTCGTATCGTCGAGTTCTTCGAGAGAAACCATCGATCCGTCGACCTCCGTAAGTACCGACAACCTTGCCATCATGTCTAGTATCATGCGGTGGATTTAGATATGGATGCAAGTAGTCTTGTTTGTCTCGACTGGATGGCCGTGCGGCAGGCGTCTGCTTGACGATCAAGAAGTCTTTGCTTATCCTTTGTTTATCTCGACTAGATGGCCGTGCGGGCGGCGGCCCACTTGATAGCATAGCGAAGCGAGGATAGTTATCGGCTCTATTAGATTTGGCAAGATCTAATAGATTCATTAAGTTATCACGTGTTGCATGTTTTATTTATTTGTAACACTTTTTGCCCAATCTAGATTGGTTAGTTTCGGCTCTCTATTTTCTTTTAGATCTATTTGCTCTTTGGTGTATTCATTCTCATGTTATCGTGATAAATAGATCATATGCTTATGTAGCCGAATAAGATCAATCTAGATTGTCACATGTTGCGGGTTCTAACACGTTAGAAGCGTCTAAATCTTGACGGGATTGAGTGTCGTGCGGCGGATACAAGTTCTTGATGGGTTTACTCGTAATAGCTTATTCGTTCCTACTTCATGGACCCCGAGTCGGCAGGACTGCCGAGCTTGGTTACGCTTTCAACTCATGATTATTTTTAACTCGCTCAAACATGTCTTCTCATGCATGCGCTTTTCGGTAAACCATGCTTTATGTGTTTTGCCTTTAAATTAGCCGAATGAATCATGTGCATGATTGGCGCAGGCAGCTCCTATAGCTGTATGTCGCCGTAAGTGGTAACTTGGGGCCGTATATACGGAGGAACTGCGGTCTCACCCGACATGTTCCGATTATGTATTTAACAATCTTTATCCCTTGTCGGTTTTTAGGTTAAATTGATCGGCACGCTAGGATCTCCGAACCGTCCAGGGCACCCGATTGAAGCCACGCTTTTCGGCTTGTTGTGTGTGCGACACAGTGCGTCATATTTTGTGTCAACACACTTTTTGGCACGCCCGGTGGGACCCCGTCGTTCAAGATGCCTGAAATCAACAACGATCAGGTTCTGGATGTGACTCTGGATGAACTGCCAGACCCTTTGAAGCCAATAGTCCGGCAAGCATGTGAGCGGTTTCAATGAAGTGTTTGATGTCCTTCTCTAAGAATAAAAGCAACAAGGTTTTCGAAGCAATCGTTGCCAAGGGTTCTTCTTCCACATCAATCTGATTACACTGAAGAAGAAGAGGCTCAAAAGGTGTCAGAGTTGGTTCACAAAACTTTGGGAGAGACTATTACAAATCATAACACAGCTTTCTTGAATACCTTTCATACAACATGGTTAGTACTTTCGGCCCAACGGCTGATAAGTATTTTGAAGAACATGCAGGTCCAATACGCGGACCAACACTTTTCAATCCACCAAAGTATCAAGAAAAGACTGCTGGAGATGAGGGAGCATCTGGCTCAAATAAAGGTGAAACAGCACCCCATGAGAGACAACAGCCTCCTACTTATGGCCAGGTGACATTTGATACAACGGGAGATGTACCCCCATCGGCTTTCAAAGTATCTCCAAAGCATCAAACAAAGGTTGCAAAGGAATATGTATGGAGATGGATATCAGGAGTTTACTGATTATACCGCTCTGGATGCTTTACCGAACCCAGGGTACAAGAGTGCATCAGGAATACCTTCTAGAAGGCAAACACGTGGAACTCAGAATTCAGACGTTGATCTTATTATGCACAGGATGGCTGATATGATGCAGCATCAGTTCGGCCTAAAGCCAAAGAATCAGTCTTATTCATACAAGTCTCCTTATCCGGAATGGTATAATAGAGTAGCACTTCCTCCAAGAGTGAAGCCTCCAATAGACTTGACTAAGTTTTCTGGTCAAGATGATACTAGCACCTTGGAGCATATCAGTCGGTACTTGATGCAACTTGGGGAAGCCTCCACAGATGAAGCTTGGAGGATTCGGTATTTCCCTTTGTCTCTCACAGGGCCAGCTTTTACATGGTTTACCTCATTGCCGGCCCATTCCATTGGTACATGGG
>JADLZL010001296.1:0-79028 GCA_015844335.1 Chrysopogon serrulatus
AAATTATGGAAATTTTTGTTTAGCCTCCTTATAGTGATATACATGCAGGAAAAATATGAAACTTGGATTTGGATAGTTGCTGCATGAGATAAAATTATCTCTTTTAATTAATAAATGCAAACACTATGATTTTTCTAGGATAGGTTATTGATCCAAAAATCATGAAAATTATTTTGCCAACATTTCATGACATTCCCAACCTATATAAAAAGTTTGAAGTGAATTTGAGAATGTTTCATAAAAATCATTATTTCTAAAATTAATAATAAAAAGAAAGGAAGTGTATTGGATTACATGTATGTGTATAATGGGGTACTTGATTTTCATACTTTTTCTGCTAACATCATGGGATACTATTTGTTTATGAAATACTCTAATTAAAGATGTAGATGTTTTATTATTTTATGTCATGATTGCTAAGTGTGACGATATTGTTTACATGTTTTGTTTTCCCTTTTCCAAATAGAACAACCATATGAGATGCTTGTGTGACCTTTAGGATTTCATGATGATCTTGGAGTATAAAACCTACTGATCCTTGTTTTTTTTTTTTCCTTTACTTAGTGATGATGATCATGATACACTAGATGATAGTAAAGAATTGTTGCTTTCTAGTAATTATGTTAACCTTTTCAGAGAGGAGATATGCACCTACTCTGTAGATATTAAAAGCAAGTAACATTTAACTTCTTTCTTAGTAATATTATAATATAGTGTTGTCATCAGAGAAAGAGAATTGCACACATGGAACCTTATGTAGCTTTCTATTCTTGTCAATTCCCATGATCATGTCATCATGTATCATTTCATGCTATAGCATCATATCATAGTGCGTCCTATATGTATTCTCGATATTTATGCATCGCATACATTCATATAGGATCGGAGGAAGAGGCGTCCGTCGAGTACGTGATATTCGAGGAGAGGGATCCACAGGAGTTGCCACCCGAAGACGAAGGACGAGACTCTAAATTACTGTCGAATTACCCTAACTACGGACCCTCCAACTTTCACCGAGGCAAGCCCCGGAGCATCCTAAATACCTATTCTATCTTTTTGAAATACAATTATACTTTTCTTTATATAGTAATCTTGTTATGTGCATTAAGTTATCGGGGTGGTTGACACCGTTGTTGCATGACATCCTTGTCCACTAAAATGAAAACTGCTTATCTTACTAGATGAAGTAGATAGATTATGCTTAGCCATGCTTAGATCATTAAGAAGCCGGATGATTTCCTGTCATCCGCAAATTTTAGGCTGGTACATATGATATCCTTTAACATGAGGTGAATGATAATTGAGACCGGACGGGACTCGGTGTTGGAGATGCTACAGGACATGGAGGTCTTGTATGTTTCTAGTTTTTCCGCCTCGAGTCAATTAAGGACCGTACCGTACTCTGGTCTAGGTGTGAGATTGAACGTACCTTCACATAGCAGCCGAATAACTCGTTTCATTTCGCGAAACCGATTAGCTCGTTCGAGGTAGGAATTGAATCGTTAGCATTCTTTGGGAGGAGAGTGGCGGTGGAGAGGGTATCGATCCAAAACCCCCGCATGACTACGGGCTACGAGTTGGGACGGGCATGACTTGTGAGGATGCGGTACCATCAGTTTTTGCGAAACGGTTCAATCCTAGTTTTCGAATAGAGTGAACGGTAATCCGCGCGGGTGAAGTACAAACTCATGCGGGTGTGTGATACGGGCTTACCCACTGGTGTAATCGATTCGAATCGCCGTCTCTCCGGATAGTGAGAAACTTATACCTTGTCACAGAGACGTAGTAAAAGAGATGGAATTCACCGTTGGTTTTGAAAGGATTATAATTGGTACCTCATCGTAGATGAATGCTTATATAATTCCAGTGTATGTTTTAGAAAGGTGCAAACGTAGTTATGGATAGCATCATAATAATTTTGCCGCCAACATATAAAACTTTGGAACCTAATAATAAGCTTTTCTGCAAAGGTTGCTAGCCAACAAACCCCACTATCCATAGCCAATCATTTATTCTTGGAGTCTTTTCCTTTATTCTCTCTCGGGTAAGTCTTGCGGAGTACAATTGAGTACTCAGGGTTTTTACCCATCGTTGCAGGTGACTTGTTGTGCGAAGGGTTTTGCTTCGCAGGCGTTAACCCTGCGGATATCAGTGATGACTAGGCCAACGGGCATGGCCATATCTTATACGCTCTTCTCCATGTCAGAATCGAGGTTCGAATAAAGCTGGTGCTATAAAGTAAACTTCTAGTATTGTATTTGAAACCAAGAATCACTTTTCTATAATATATTTGAACCGCCTTTGTAATCACATAGAACTCAGGTTGTAATTATTATCCGTTTGTAAACTTTGTTTTATCGATGTATGATGTTTCCTTAATCATGTGATCCCGGATGTAAGTTGATTTACCGAGGTCCTTCGTGACACTCGGCGGACTACGGGTTCATTCGAGAAGCGGTGTATACGTGTCAACGTTATTAACGGGGGACAGTTATGCTTAATCTCGGATGGATTGGTCGGTTCGGCCACACGGTGGCATCGAGCGGGATTAAGGATAATATCATCATCAGTGTATTTTTAAACAAAAGTTTTTGGTTTTAAAAAGCTTAATTTGCAACAAAACTAGCCCTATGTAGGTTTTTGAGTTTGAATCTACACCCGGTGTCAAACCTCTATTTAGGCCCGTATAAGGACTATTAGGTGGCAATGCTAACTCGGGGGATTTCATTCATTGCATGTGTGTGAATCATTACCTCTACGCTCAGGTAAGAAGGTAAGTATGAATGGTTATCTTGTCACCCGATGACCTAAGGGTGGTGGTGACCTCATATGGAAGTATATGTGTATATTCGTATATACATATATGGAAGTATGCAGTATAAACTATCTTTTAAATTATGCAACGTCGCACCTACGCCGAGGTAAGTGTGAGTTGTGAGAGCATGATCGGACAACCGCCGGTCTAGGGGAGTGCTAGTGTGGTTACCGGAACATTTACATGTTACACACATGTTTATGTGAAGGTACTTAATTGTGGGAAGTGACGATGAATCGGGTAGTTTAGTGCTACATGTATGTATACAGGGGTATACATATATGGGGAGCATTTAAAGTTACTGCTTTATTGTGTGTGATGCATATCATGTGGGAATTCGGGCTGAAATGAATTCTTCTGCAGGTACGCTAACTACGAAAACGTGTAGTAAACCGAGTAGATGCGTTTTGATGAGAGTACGTAGGAATGCCACCGCTTATTATCGATTAGAAGCCTACTCTTCTCTTATTCTGTGAGGACGTATAGGATCGAACATGCATCATGATCATTCATTTCTCATCTTATTGCATCAAAGTCTTCCTCCTTACAAAGCTGTAAAAAAAACAATTAAAAACTCAGTTCTAACAGGAACTAAAGTGCCCACCTAATTGTACTCTAAATATGATGCAGATGTCGAACCCTCATTCCAATGGTTTAGAGAGAGACAATTCTGGATCTTCGGAATTGCCGCCTCCACTTACTGCGGCAGAAGCATTGTTTCGTTTGATAGGTGGTCAAACGAACATAGAGGCCGCTCTGCAACAAATTGCTCAGAATACAATACCAGGGCACCAGAACCGCCGTGATCAAGACCCACCCGTCACTTACAAGAAATTTTTGGGCACCAATCCACCAATGTTTACTCAGGCAGAGGAACCTCTGCAAGCGGAGGAATGGCTCAACACTATTGAGCAGAAGTTTCGTCTTCTTCAATGTACTGATACTCAGAAGACTGAGTATGCAGCCCAATGATTACATGGAGTGCTGGTATTTGGTGGACCCGACTATTTGTCCACTTTGCCCGAAGATGCAAGACCTACGTGGAGTGAGTTCAGGGAAGTTTTCTGTGAATCTTATATACCTAAAGGTATCATAAAAATCAAGAGGATGGAATTTTTGAAGTTAACCCAAGGCACCAAAAATGTGACTGAGTATGTCCATGCCTTTAATCATCTGGCTAGATATGCCCCTGAGCATGTGGATACACCGGAGAAGCGAATGGGTTATTTTATGCGTGGGCTATCTCTCAAACTCCAAGATGATTTAGCTCTTAATAAGTGTACCACTTATAATGAACTGGTCAGTAATGCTATTATTAAAGAAAATGCTCATCGCTTGTATAAGGAGGACAAGAAATACCATAAGTCCTATTTTACTGGTCCGTCTCAATTGTTAATCCAGAAGATGCAAATGCCTCAATATTGTCCACCAGTCAAACAGTGTATGTCACCACAACAGCAGAAGCCTCAACAAAATACCCCACCTCTACAATTTCAGCAAATAAATGCAACTAAAAGTTTTCAAGGCCGTTCTAGATTCCCTTGTCGTAATTGTGGAGAATTTGGACATCTTGCTCGTGAGTGCCCTCAACCCAGTCAAAATTATGCACCAGCACCACGAAACCAGCAGGTCCAACAAAAGCGGAAGGCAAATTTTACATCTTGGAATTCTGAAAAGCAAGCTTCAGGTGTACGTGTGGGATGTGTGCATTATACTACCATGGAAGAAATTCCGGTAGGAGAACCAGTGACTGCGGGTGTATTTCTAGTGAATCAAATTCCTGCATGTGTCTTGTTTGACTCTGGATCATCACATTCATTTATAAGTCAAGCTTTTGCATCTAAGCATCAGTTCCAAATCGATACAATGAAGAATGGATTTCTGATCAACTCAATTGGGGCTGAGACCTCTACCAAACAAATAGTTTGGAATGTTATAATTGAGATTGGAGGAAAGAAATTTTTGGCACACCTCATCGTGTTGCCCAAGTTGGGTTTGGATGTTATTCTAGGCACAAACTGGATGAAGGAATATGAAGTAACTATCAATGTGCCCAACAGGATGCTCAAGTTAAATTCACCAGATGGCAATGGTACCTTAGATGTGTCACTTTCTATGGATCCTAATCTGAGGAATTCATCTTTTGCTACCCAGACCATCCGGTTAGAAGATATTCGGTGGTGTGTGAATTTCCGGACGTATTTCACGATGATTTACCGGGTTTACCACCAGAGAGAGATGTTCAATTTGCTATTGATCTTGTACGGCTTTGCTCCTATTTCTAGAAGACCATATAGAATGCCACCAGATGAGTTGGTTGAATTGAAAAAGCAAATACAAGAACTGTTGACGAAGAAATTTATCAGGCCAAGTACATCTCCATGGGGATGCCCTGCCTTATTTGTGAAGAAAAAGGATGATACTCTGCGTATGTGTGTTGATTATTGACCACTTAACGCGGTGACCATCAAAAACAAATATCCACTACCTCACATTGATATCCTATTTGACCAATTGAGTAGGGCCAAGGTTTTCTCCAAGATTGATTTGAGATCAGGCTATCACCAAATCAGAATTCGACCAGAGGATATTCCAAAAACAGCTTTCATCACCCGTTATGGTCTATTCGAGTACTTGGTAATGTCTTTCGGTCTTACCAATGCGCCTGCCCATTTTATGTACTTGATGAACTCAGTCTTCATGCCAGAGTTGGACAAGTTTGTAGTAGTGTTTATTGATGATATATTGGTGTACTCTGAGAATGACGAAGATCATGCTGAGCATCCGAGAATAGTCTTAACCGGGCTCAGGGAACACAAATTATATGCTAAATTTATTAAATGTGAGTTTTGGCTCCGTGAGGTCAAATTTTTGGGACATGTGCTATCAGAAAATGGTATATCAGTAAATCCCGAGAAAGTTCGGGAAGTGTTGAATTGGAAAGCTCCAACCACTTGTCTCGAAATCCGGAGTTTTTCGGGATTAGCCGGTTATTATAGGCGATTCATTCCAGATTTTTCAAAGGTTGTTAAACCCATGACGCGGTTGCTTCAAAAGAATGAAAAGTTTGTGTGGACACCGGAGTGTGAAACTTGACTTTTTGCACTTTAAAGAAGTTGCTAACCCTTTGCTCTGTGTTGGCACAACCGGATATAACCAAACCTTTCGATGTTTATTGCGATGCTTCGGGCATTGGTCTCATTTTGCGTCCTTATGCGGGAAGGTCGAGTCATTGCCTATGCCTCGCGACAACTTCGGAAGCATGAGGTCAATTATTCTACTCATGATTTAGAACTGGCTGCGGTGGTACATGCCTTGCGAATTTGGAGGCATTACTTGTTGGGAAAATTATGTCATATCTACACAGATCATAAGAGCCTTAAATACATCTTCACCCGGTAGGAGTTAAATATGAGGCGAGAGAAGATGGTTGGAATTGATCAAAGATTATAACGGAAGTGCATTATCATCCAGGAAAGGCTAATGTAGTAGCTGATGCTCTTAGCAGAAAAGCTTATTGCAACTACACGGAGTTACTCTCTGGAGAAAATTTCAATCTTATGCATCCAGCAGTGATCAATAATATCGTGGTTAGTTGCAATCTGGAAAGCCAAATTATTGAAGGTCAAAAGACCGATGTGGGTATTTTTCATATCAAGCAAAAGATACAAGGGAAGGAAACCAAACATTTTCGAGTGGATGAAAATGGAGTGTTATGGTTTGATGATCGTTTAGTAGTTCCTAAAGATGAGAAGTTGAAAGATCAAATTCTGTTTGAAGCTCATTTCTCTAATCTATCCATCCATCCTGGTAGTAGTAAAATGTATCAGGATTTGAAGCCTAAATATTGGTGGACCAAAATGAAAAAGGAAATAGCAAGGTATGTTGCCCACTGTGATGTGTGTGGAAGAGTAAAAGCAGACCATTTGCGACCCGCTGGACTACTTCAATCCTTATCTATTCCAGAATGGAAATGGGAAGAAATAGGTATGGATTTTATAACTGGTCTTCCTAGAACCCAGAGAGGATATAATTCCATATGGGTAATTGTGGACCGTCTCACTAAAACGGCTCACTTTTTACCTGTTAAGTTTGGATACACTGCGGAACAATATGCAGATTTGTATATCTCGCAGATTTTGCGTTTGCATGGCGTTCCAAAAACCATCATATCTGATAGAGGTTCACAATTCATGGCTCGATTTTGGGAGCACCTTCATAATTATCTTGGTACTAAGCTAATCAGAAGTTCTGCATACCATCCCCAAACTTCTGGTCAAGTTGAGCGGGTAAATCAAATTCTAGAAGACATGTTAAGAGCTTGCGTGTTATCTGCATCTGGATCTTGGGATGAATGGTTACCATTGGCAGAGTTTTCATATAACAATAGTTACCAAGAAAGTATCAAAATGGCACCCTTTGAAGCACTTTATGGCAGAAAATGTAGGACCCCCTTAAACTGGGTGGAGCCCGGGGAGAGGAGGTACTACAGTATTGATTTTGTGAAGCAAGCTGAAGAACGAGTCCAAAAGATTCAACAACATCTTAAAGTTGCTCAAACCCGTCAGAAAAGTTATGCCGACAAAAGACGTAGGCCAATACATTTTAATGTTGGTGACTATGTCTATTTGAAGGTTTCGCCATTCAAAAGTGAACGTCGATTCGGGATACAAGGCAAGTTAGCTCCTCGCTATGTGGGACCATTCAGGATCATCGCTCGCAAGGGAAAAGTGGCATATGCTTTACAACTTCCACCGAGTATGAGTGCAGTGTTTAATGTTTTCCATGTCTCCCAACTCAAGAAATGTTTGAGAGCACCTACCGAAGAAGTCAACTTGGATGACATTAATTTGGAATCGGACCTTACATATAAAGAAGGACCTGAAAGAATTTTGGAAGAAACGGAAAGAGTGACCCGAAGCAAGATTGTGAAATTTTATAAAGTAGTATGGAGCAATCATACCGAAGATGATGCTACTTGGGAGCGAGAAGATTTTCTTCGCACCAAGTACCCCGCCTTTTATGAACAATGGTACGTCCTGCGAAATCTCGGGACGAGATTTTATTAAGGGGGGAGGAGCTGTAACATTCTAAATGTTAAACATGATTGCATTGCATTTTTATTTTGCATAAAGCATCATTATGCATATAATCATGAGCATAAGAAATTTCAAGTTCTATGTGTGCAACACATAATTATGTTTGGTAATCTTAAAAATGGTTTAAAAGTGTTTAAAATTAAAATAAAGATAGGGTTTATATACAATATTTTGCTAAAACATGCTTACATGTGATGATAATATCAATTGTGCTTGTTTTCAAGTTACTAAGTGTCCTAAAGTGCAAGTATATGTTCTTCTTAGTTTTTGGGGTTAAGCCCTAAATAAAAGTTGTAGTACAAGTTATGTGCTACAAAAGTTATTTAAGGGTCCAAACCTAAATCTCTGGTTAACTTGCTCAAAAAGTGCATCTAAAAGTGAATTCAGCATAATTTGAAAAAGAGGACTTGGAATTTTTCTAAGTCTGGATTTCAGTTACTTTATTCGATTTGCAAGGCTGTGCAAAACTGTTCTCCATAAATAAAATTTTGTCATCTGGTGCATCACTTAGTAGTACAAAGTTTGGACTTTGCTTTCATGCAATTGGTTGGGTCTTATGAGCTAGGGTTAGTCCTTAATTAAATGTGAAACTCTGCTAATCAGCTCGAGTTGATCACTGTCAAACTGAATTTCAGAGTTCGGTTTGTTTTTACTTAAGTTCATCAATTTATAGTTTGCAAACCAGTGAGTGTTAGCTTATGATCTTTTAAGCAAACCTGTAGAACACCTATAGGAGATCACCACGGTGCAACCGGATTACAATTTGGCTTCCTAGACAGAGAGAAATCGCGAGAGGAAAACAGCTGTTTCAGTCGCTACAGTAGCCGGCTCGATTTTTTTCTTCTCTGCCCATACCGGCCACTTCTCCGGCGTCGCCGTGGCGATTCGAGCGCCATCGCCGGCCATCGTGCGGCGCCAACCACCTGGCCGTGCTCGAGAAGATCCTTGCCACCTCTCCACTCCGTTCCTGCCTTTATAAAAAGCGAGCACCGGCCGTCATCCTCTTCTTTTCTCCCTCTGTCGCCGCCGTCGTGCCTTGATCCACCGCCCAAATTCCTGCAGCTCTTCCCATTTGAACTTCTCAACGCTCGTCAGCAGCTTCGAAATACTTTCACGTCTTGACTGAGCCCACTCACCCGAACTATAGTCGCCGGAGTTGGTCGGACGCCGCCGTCTTCTTCACTGCCGGTTAAAACACCGTCGAGCACCATCGCACCGCAGCTAGACCACTACGGTGAACCTCTGGGCATACCGATTGATGTGTTGCACTCCCTTTGATGTCTAGTTGATGATCGGCCTGCTATTTTGACCTCTACCGAACAGTTTTCGTCGGAACGCCGTTGCCGTCGCTGGTTCGCGCCGCCGTGGCCATTTTTTTCCGCCACCAGCCACCTCGGTCTCCTATCTGGTCCAATCGAACGCGTCCTCAAGTCTCGGTGAGCCCCCTTGCGCTCCATCGAACTCCATCACGAACGATTAGTGACTGTAGAGGCCGTAGCCATGCCCCACCGCCGTGTGGCACGCCGTCGAGCCGCCATTAGCACCGCCGCTGCTCCCAATCATCATAACCAATCCAACCACCTACTCCTTTAGATGCGGGAGACCGAGGGAAACACGACGGTGTCGGTCCCGTCACCGGAATTCCCGCCGGCGTCGAACTCCGGCCGACCGGAGTTGCTCCCCGCTATTTGTGCCATCGGGTAACGGGGCCCCCCAGCGTCGAGCCAGCCAGCGCTTATCGCGCGCCGCCTGGGCGCTTCGCCAGACATGCCACCGCCGCCTGGGCCGTTATGGGCCGATTTGGGCCGCGGGACAGATAACCCCGTAGAGTTAGGGTTTTCCTTTTTCTTTTTTTTCAATTTGATGAACAGTGCTGAGTTTTGTATTTTCCATAGAAAAATAATTAGAGTTCCTAAAATTATGGAAATTTTTGTTTAGCCTCCTTATAGTGATATACATGCAGGAAAAATATGAAACTTGGATTTGGATAGTTGCTGCATGAGATAAAATTATCTCTTTTAATTAATAAATGCAAACACTATGATTTTTCTAGGATAGGTTATTGATCCAAAAATCATGAAAATTATTTTGCCAACATTTCATGACATTCCCAACCTATATAAAAAGTTTGAAGTGAATTTGAGAATGTTTCATAAAATCATTATTTCTAAAATTAATAATAAAAAGAAAGGAAGTGTATTGGATTACATGTATGTGTATAATGGGGTACTTGATTTTCATACTTTTTCTGCTAACATCATGGGATACTATTTGTTTATGAAATACTCTAATTAAAGATGTAGATGTTTTATTATTTTATGTCATGATTGCTAAGTGTGACGATATTGTTTACATGTTTTGTTTTCCCTTTTCCAAATAGAACAACCATATGAGATGCTTGTGTGACCTTTAGGATTTCATGATGATCTTGGAGTATAAAACCTACTGATCCTTGTTTTTTTTCCTTTACTTAGTGATGATGATCATGATACACTAGATGATAGTAAAGAATTGTTGCTTTCTAGTAATTATGTTAACCTTTTCAGAGAGGAGATATGCACCTACTCTGTAGATATTAAAAGCAAGTAACATTTAACTTCTTTCTTAGTAATATTATAATATAGTGTTGTCATGAGAGAGAAAGAGAATTGCACACATGGAACCTTATGTAGCTTTCTATTCTTGTCAATTCCCATGATCATGTCATCATGTATCATTTCATGCTATAGCATCATATCATAGTCGCCCTATATGTATTCTCGATATTTATGCATCGCATACATTCATATAGGATCGGAGGAAGAGGCGTCCGTCGAGTACGTGATATTCGAGGAGAGGGATCCACAGGAGTTTCCACCCGAAGACGAAGGACGAGACTCTAAATTACTGTCGAATTACCCTAACTACGGACCCTCCAACTTTCACCGAGGCAAGCCCCGGAGCATCCTAAATACCTATTCTATCTTTTTGAAATACAATTATACTTTTCTTTATATAGTACTTGTTATGTGCATTAAGTTATCGTGGTGGTTGACACCGTTGTTGCATGACATCCTTGTCCACTAAAATGAAAACCGCTTATCTTACTAGATGAAGTAGATAGATTATGCTTAGCCATGCTTAGATCATTAAGAAGCCGGATGATTTCTGTCATCCCGCAAAATTTTAGGCTGGTACATATGATATCCTTTAACATGAGGTGAATGATAATTGGAGACCGGACGGGACTCGGTGTTGGAGATGCTACAGGACATGGAGGTCTTGTATGTTTCTAGTTTTTCCGTGCGAGTCAATTAAGGACCGCACCGTACTACGGTCTAGGTGTGAGATTGAGCATACCTTCACATAGCAGCCGAATAACTCGTTTTCGACCGCGAAACCGATTAGCTCGTTCGAGGTAGGAATTGAATCGTTAGCATTCTTTGGGAGGAGAGTGGCGGTGGAGAGGGTGCGATCCAAAAAACCCCGCATGACTACGGGCTACGAGCTGGACGGGCATGACTTGTGAGGATGCGGTACCATCGGTTTTTGCGAAACGGTTCAATCCTAGTTTTCGAATAGAGTGAACGGTAATCCGCGCGGGTGAAGTACAAACTCATGCGGGTGTGTGATACGGGCTTACCCATTTGGTGTAATCGATTCGAATCGCCGTCTCTCCCGGATAGTGAGAAACTTATACCTTGTCACAGAGGCGTAGTAAAAGAGATGGAATTCACTTCGTTGGTTTTGAAAGGATTATAATTGGTACCTCATCGTAGATGAATGCTTATATAATTCCAGTGTATGTTTTAGAAAGGTGCAAACGTAGTTATGGATAGCATCATAATAATTTTGCCGCCAACATATAAAACTTTGGAACCTAATAATAAGCTTTTCTGCAAAGGTTGCTAGCCAACAAACCCCACTATCCATAGCCAATCATTTATTCTTGGAGTCTTTTCCTTTATTCTCTGTCGGGTAAGTCTTGCGGAGTACAATTGAGTACTCGGGGTTTTTACCCATCGTTGCGGGTGACTTGTTGTGCGAAGGTTTTTTTTGCTTCGCGCAGGCGTTAACCCCCGCGGGATATCGATGATGACTAGGCCAACGGGCATGGCCATATCTTATACGCTCTTCTCCATCAGAATCGAGGTTCGAATAAATTTGGTGCTATAAAGTAAACTTCTAGTATTGTATTTGAAACCAAGAATCACTTTTCTGTAATATATTTGAACCGCCTTTGTAATCACATAGAACTCAGGTTGTAATTATTATCCGCTGTAAACTTTGTTTACTGATGTATGATGTTTCCTTAATCATGTGATCCTGGATGTAAGTTGATTTACCGAGGTCCTTCGTGACACTCGGCAGACTACCGGGTTCATTCGAGAAGCGGTGTATACGTGTCAACGTTATTAACGGGACAGTTATGCTTAATCTCGGATGGATTGGTCGGTTACATCATCCCGCCGACGCCGACGGATCGCCGCCCCGAGCCTCGCCACCACCGGATCTCGCCCGTTGGCGACGTTGTGGATCTGCGATAGAGAGGGAGAGTGATGGATGGATCCACCATGGATCCGAGGGGGAGAGAAAGAGAGGAGGGCATACCTTGGACCATGCGCCGTGGGAGGATGCCGCCACGGGGGGGGGGGGCCGCAGCGCCCGGGCCGCCGAGCGGGCCGCATCGTGGGCGCCGTCGTGCACGCGCCGGGAGGGCGCCGTGTCCATGCCAGGGGAGGCCGGCACCGCCGCCGGGGAGACCGACGCGCCCGCGCGCCCGGCTGGGAAGGGGCCGCGCCCATATGCGGGCGCCGCCGCATCGGGCGTTGGCAGGCCGCCGCGCCACGCCGGGAGGGGCCGCGCCAGGGGGGCGCCCTCCACCCAGCCGAAAGGAGAAACAAGAGGGAGTGAGAGAAAGCAAGAGAGAAGAGAGGGAGGGAGGGAGTGACGGCTGAGGGAGGGAGTGGATGAGAGTTAGGGTTTGGATGCTCTCGGTATATATATGATTTGCTTGTTATTAACCGAGACGGTTTTTTTTAAAATAACCGCCTCTGTTAATTTATTAACCGAGGCGGGTTCTTTACAACAACCGCCTCGGTTAATTGTCATTAACCGAGACGGTTTTCTTAAAATAACCGCCTCGGTTAATGTATTAACCGAGGCGGGTTCTTTACAACAACCGCCTCGGTTAATTGTCATTAACCGAGGCGGTTTTCTTAAAATAACCGTCTCGGTTAATGTATTAACCGAGGCGGTTGCTGTGCCGGGGGCATTGGCTCGGTTGGAACTGATTAACTGAGGCGGTTATTTGCTAAAACCGCCTCCGAGTGCAATTTTAAAGTGCCTTGCAAAATCTTTTGTGTAGTAGTGATAATTTTTTGGATTGACGTGTTGTTGTGGAGCGCTAAATTGTACTCTAGGTCACATAATTAAGATGCGGTGGCGATTTAGGGTGGTTTAGGAGATGAATCCTCTCCGTAGGATGAAGCTTAGATGTTTCTTTTCATTATTAAAGAACATATGATCTATATGTCACACAAATTTTATTCTAAAATATAGCCAAACAGAATTTTCAACTAAGTTAGTCGCTTCTAGAACGCATATACTCAAAGAATAGAAATAGTACAACAATAGCTGGTCAGCTGCATTGATGCTGTAGCAGTAGCAGGGTCTCAGACCAGTACCAAATTCCTAGTACGGTGCTGCATATTTTTTTAGATAAAGGATAGTTTATATCCGGCTTCATCTACCAGAAGGTAGAATCAGACCAATTATTACAAAGTTCACACACCACACACGAAATCCAGCGTTCAGAGGTTTACACCACGACTGAAAGACAACGAGATCGAGTGTAAAGTATTGACTAAACATGACCGATGAACCTATTTGACAGCCATCCATTGGAACTGAAGAATTGAAGTTTAGACGTCTCTAGGAGCTGGGCAGCATGTAAGAGCTGCTCCAGTAGACCCTCACGCCGCTGCAGTCTTGCCCATTGCCGGAGCCAGTGGGTTCCCCTGAATAATACCTGCAAAAAAGTTTTCGGTCTACATTTATCAAAAACCACCTTGTTTCTTGTTATCCAAATTGTCCAACATAGAGCAGACACTGCTGTTAATAATAATGCCTCCTGAGATTTACCACCTCCCTTAGACCAATTATTAAATAAATCCTCAAAATTAAGTGGAGGCGCTAGACCAAACATTAAATGTACAGCACGCCACAAAAACTTGGCATAGCAACAATCAAAAAAGAGGTGATGAATAGTTTCTAAAGAATGACAGAAGGTGCAATTTAAATCCCCGTTCTAATTGCGTCGGGCTAAATTATCTTTGGTTAATATTACACCTCTCTTTAAATACCACAAGAGAATCTTTATCCTTGAAGGTATTTTGATTTGCCAAATATCTTGTGACACCCTAACCCCATTATTAATTAACGCAGCATACATCGATTTAACTAAAAAATTCCCTGATGAATGTAAATCCCACACAAACATATCTCTTTCCCCCTGTAAATTCACATCATATAAGGATGCAACAATCCTATGCCAGTCCCGCAAGTTCCTTCCCACCAAATTACGGCGGAAGGAGATGTTCAGTGGGGCTAAAGCTAGGACTGTGGCTACCGAATCCTGCTTTCTACATACTATGTTAAACAACAAGGGGAATTTATCTTTGAATGGTTGCTTACTCAGCCAAGCGTCCACCCAAAACCGGGTTTGTGACCCATCTCTCACTCGGAATGAGCCATAGCCCATAAAAGCATCTTTTACATTCATCAGGCCTTTCCAGAAGTGGAAATCTGTGGCCCTTTTAGAGCACCCTCCTATTGTTTTGTCCTTAATGTATTTGTTCCGCAAAAGTTCTTGCCACATACCGTCCTCATTTAACAACTTGAAAAGCCATTTGCTCAGCAAGCACATATTTTGTAATTCTAAATTAATAATACCTAGACCTCCTTGGTTTTTTGGTTGGCATAAAATTTCCCACTTTGCCAATCTATACTTGCGCTTGTGCTGGTCACTCTGCCAGTAGAACCTCGATCTAAAACAGTCTATTTTTTCTAGAACCCCTTTTGAAATTTCGAAAAAAGACAGTATAAACATCGGTAAACTAGAAAGCACCGAGTTTATCAGAACCAACTGTCCTCCAACTGACAGTATCTTGCCTTTCCAACCACTAAGCTTCTTCTCAATTCCATCTTCAATTATTCTCCAATCTTTATTAGATAATTTTCTTGTGTGCATAGGTAGGCCCAGGTATCTAAAAGGGAACTTTCCTATCTTACACCCAAATAATTGCGAATAAAAGTCTTCATAATTCTTCATCTCGCCGAAGCAAAAAATCTCACTCTTGTGAAAATTAATTTTGAGACCTGAGAGTTGCTCGAAGGTACTCAAAATTAATTTCATATTTTTTGCTTTGTCGACGTCATGGCTCATAAAGAGGACTGTGTCATCCGCGTACTGTAAAATAGATAGACCATCCTGAATGAGATGAGGGATGAGTCCATCTATTTGACCTGCTTCTTTGGCCCTAGCAATTAGTATGGCCAACATGTCTGCCACTATGTTAAATAGTATTGGAGATATGGGGTCACCTTGCCTTAAGCCTTTTTTAGTTTGGAAGTAAGGTCCCAGATTTTCATTTACTTTAATATTTACGTTCCCTCCCTGAGTGAATTGCTGCACCCAAGAGCACCATCTCTGAGAAAAACTTTTCATTCTCAGTGTTTTTTTGCAGGAAATCCCAATTCACCTTGTCATATGCCTTTTCAAAATCAATTTTAAAAATTATTCCATCTTGTTTTTTAGAATGAAGCTCATGAATCGTCTCATGAAGGATAACAACACCTTCCATAATATTCCGACCTGGTAAGAAGGCTGTTTGGGTCGGTCTTATTACCTTCTGAGCTACTGCATTCAGTCTATTTGTCGCCACCTTGGTAAAGATTTTGAAAGAGACATTCAACAAACAGATAGGCCTATATTGTTGGATGACTTTCGCATCTTGACCTTTCGGTAGTAAAATTATTGTCCCAAAGTTCAGGCTATTCAGCGATAAGTTCTCCTCATGAAACTCCGTGAACAGAGCCATGAGATCATCTTTAATGAGATCCCAAAAGACCTGATAAAATTCTGGAGGGAATCCATCAGGCCCTGGTGATTTATTATGCTCCATTTGGAACACCGCCGCTCTCACCTCAGCTTCCGAAAAGTAGTCTGTCAAGATCTCATTCTCTAGATCAGACACTTGTGGGATATCATGGATAATGTTTTCCTGTAACTGGATATGAGACATCTCTGATGGCCCAAACAGACCCTTATAATAGTTTGTAATACGATTCTTTAGGTGTGTTTCCCCTTGTATTATATTGGCCCCATCTTCTAATTGGAAAATTCTTGTCTTTCGATGTTTTCCGTTAGCTACTAAGTGATAATATTTTGTATTAGCATCCCCCTCTAAAAGATGCTTGACCTTCGCCCTTTGGTACCACTTGAGTTCCTCCTCACGTAGTAATTCCGCCAGGCGCTGACCCAACACATGTTTTAGGTTGAGTTCTGAACTGGTAAGCAATGAATTCTCTGCTTTTTTGTCTAACGAGTCTAGCTTATCTAACAAAGCCTTTTTTTTCTTTCTTATAGGCACCGCTAACGTTCTTCGCCCACCCTCTGAGATATTGGCGGAGTCTCCGAATTTTGGCTTGCCAAATCTCAAGTGGGGAACCTTGCACAAGTACGCTGTTCCAAACTTGTGATACAACATCCCCAAATCCATCCCTAAGCAACCACCCTAACTCCAACTTGAATTGTGGTTGGTAAGCTGAGGATAGCCCGTTCGTGTTAAAAAACAAAGGGGTATGATCAGAAATCTCTCTACTCAGAGCTTGAACAGTAGCTACCGGATATTTAGACTCGAAATCTGTACACACGAGAATTCTGTCTAGTTTCTTATATGTCGGATTTTGCAGACGATTAGCCCAAGTAAACTTCCGTCCAGTCATCTCTAGTTCTCTAAGATTTAAAGAATCAATTACCGCATTAAATAAGAAAGGCCATCTGTCATTGTAATTGTCATTGTTTTTCTCATCTGGTCTTCGAATAATGTTAAAGTCACCACCTATAATCATAGGTACAGTGTCTTTTGAACAAACTCGAACCAATTCAGATAGAAAAACTGATTTATGCTCCAACTGCGCAGGACCATAAACTACAATTAAATTAAACTTAAAATTATCCTCCTTTTGACGCAACTTAAAACGAATATAATACTCGCCCTCTTCAATTTGACCAATATCAAAAGTTAGCAAATTTACACCTAGGATCATGCCACCCGACTGACCCTTTGGGGGCATACAGTGCCACAGGAAGTCTCTGCCCGCACAGATATTATTCAGAGTCGCCTGTGGAACATTGGGCCTCCCGGTCTCAGATAACGGTGCTGCATATATACGTATTTAAGATGTCTTTTGCCCACATTTTAGAAGAAGGACGAATTTGTGGTCAATGTACCAGCACGTACATTTGACGACGACGACTCCAATTTTTTCCTCCGAGGAATGTTGACAACTTCAAGTACTACGTACGTAATTCGTATCTATACATGGATACTACTGAACGTTACCGTTGCTTCTCACAGGTTGCTGGCGATTTTGTTTAGCCACCAATCCTTCTCATCCATTTTTTTTTAACCCTGATCTATGCCGTAATCCCAGGATCATTTGATGAACCCCGGCCCGTCGTACGTTGAACCCCACCAATCGTGCTACACGTGCGACCGAAAAGGTAGCCGTGACGCGATGCAGGGACCAGTCACTCGGGCCATCTCTAATAGGCTCACCCGGCTTTGTATTATCGCGACACGTTTTCATGCGCGCCACTGCATGATTGACCACCAATTAATGTACTGCTGCAGCCCAGCCGGCTCTTGATCAGGTCCGTGGCTAGAAGTTCCCTTTCCCTTGTTTCTGATGGAGATATCAGTACGGTGGCTATCCATGGCAACAAGCCTGTCCTGTTCCTGTCCATGCACAGCTCTCTTCTGCTGCGGCTGTTGCTGTTGCTGTTATGGCTATTAGGCATGTTTGGTAGGTCTTCTTGCTAATTCGGTTAAGTGCTGCCACTGTCAAACATTTTATAGAAGGAGCCGTGTTTCTATAAAAAACAGAGGAGCTGGTCAAAAAGGCTTCAGCTCCTTAGCAGGAGCCCTTCACAATCGGCCTCCTAGTTTTCGCTGGAACACAAATATAGCTCCGTTCAGCTGGTTCTTTTTTTTGGCTTGGTTTGGACTCATGCTGTAGAAGCCAACAAACCAACAGTGTAACCAGCTCCAGCCAACAGTTCTCCGCATTTGACCAGTCGAACGGAGCCGCGTTACTAAAACAGTCACAGTTCTATCTGCACTCGCGCATGGGATATGCCTGTCTGCCTCCATGACACATGTCTTCATTAACAGCAGCACAACAGCTTGATTCCTGGCTACAGTTCGATCGCAGCTCATGATCCATATGTGTATGCAGCAATGGTCGGCTTGAGCTGCTTGACGCCCTTTTGGAGTGCTTCAAATTCCGGACCTATTCAAAGGGGGGTGAAGACAGAAGACCTAGCATGGAAAAGGGAAATTAAACAACCATACTTTTTTCCTTTAGATGAGCTGCGTGGCTTGCTTTCTTTCTTTAGTATAACAAACTGCAAACTGTGAGTTTCTACTTTCTTCCGGCCGTCTGACTGATGCGCGTGTACGTGAGATATGAAAGCTACTGAGCTGATTAGGCACAGCCAATCAGGCAATCACTACGTCCCTGGAGGTCTCGGTAAATCACCGCGTAAGACTGCGCAAATGCAAGTAGCAGCGCTCTGATTCAGTCTTGGGACCCTTGACAGTGCCGACCTAGCTCTAGCTGACGGCAACCGTGCTTCATTTCCTGGAGGAATTATGTGGCAATTCCTAACACACCTGGTCATCGCTAATGGAAGAGAATTTCTCCTAGGTCGGTGTACGTCTCCGATTGTTTATAGTTATGAGCATACGTATGTCTCTAACTTGCCGACCTATATTTTGGTCAACACAGGAACATAGACGAACAAAATTCTTGCCCAGACCTTTATTTATCATCGTCTAGTCGTTCAAATATATATAAGAGTTTTGAGCGCAGTTTTGTATGTACGCGTCCAATTAACTACGGGTACAACTGTTTTGTTTCACATGCAGGAATTCAATTGGAACGTTCTATAATAAGCTGGTCTTATACCATCTGTGCAAGTTGGATTGAAAACCTAGCGCGACAACTCTAGGTCAAAGGATTGCCTCGATCTATGGAAGAAAAACAGACCGTGCTAGGGGTCATACTTTAGCAAGTAAAAGCTAGCGTTCCTTTCAGTGTTAGCTCAAGCTCAAATTTAAATAATCCACTAGCTGATATTTTCAAAAATCAACACAGCAAAGAATATTCGCAAAGACACAATTGCATACTTCCTCCGTTCCAAAATAAATCAAATTCTAGTCACCATAAGTCAAACTATCTTGAGTTAAATGAATTTTATAATGGAGAATAATAACATTTATGACACCGAATAAGTAGATTATATATGAAAATATATTTCATGGTGTATCTAGCGATACTAATCAGATGTAATAAAGATGTTCTTTTCTATAAATTTGGTCAAATTTAAAATAATTTGACTTAGGATAAGTTCAAAAGATGATTTACTTTGGGACGAAAGGAATAATTGTTTGGTTTTTGGGGGTGTATCTTGAACCACGCACGACATCTATCTTAATATCATCCTTAATCAACCTTTAGTGGGTATGGGGAATAGGACCTTATGTTAAGCATACCTCCTCATAATAAATCTCCTTGAGTTTGCTCAACTGCTTCTTTCGTTAATAGAGCTGCCCTAGGCTGAAACCTGTCTCTTGATGAATAACCCTCACCGAGCCCAAGTCCACCTTATTGTCATTTCTAGCTTGATGCATATCCCCTTGAGCTTACCAACCTATTATCACCTAGTGGGGAAGTGTGTAAAACTAAAGGCCACTTCTAGTATGTTCAACCTTCCCCTTTAAGTGAAGCTTTCTGCTCAAAGCTAAACCTTGGGTCCAAACCCTTGTACCTCAACTCCTTTTGTACAAGATCATAACAAGTATCTTATCTTGAGTTGCTTACCTTTCACCTCATGCTCCTAAGGCCCCTTAAGAAATATCCTTATAAGATACACCTAAATGTCCTTATATATAAGCCACACCTTCTCTTAGGAAAAACTAATCTAGGACAATGAATGTTATCTCGAACTTTGTCCTATGCTTTAGAGCCTCATTTTTGCATAACTTTTCTATGGATCCTTCAAGCCAAGCTCATCACCCTAAGTCCTAAATCCTAAATCCCAAATCCTTAGAAAACGAACAAATCCTGGTAAAAAATCCCCCTGTGGGGCATCCAAGTTGTCCTATCTGACAGCATGCCTGCAATGTTTACCACACCAACCATGCTTAACCAGTCAATGCAACTAGAGCGAGTTAGCTTGGTTATGTTGGACCATCTGATGCCTCATCCAAACATTCCACCCAAACATGACTCGGTTTCGTTGTTGTATCTATTTTGAACACATTTCTACTGCCTATTACATACCAATTATGGGGTTGGTAAACCTAGTAGCTTGTTGTGTCGAGTTCACCAGGTGGATTTGGTGCATCCTATGGTGCGGGGTAGCTAAGTGAGATATTGGTGCCACCGACCACTACGGCCATCCATTGGGTGTCTAGGTCACATTTGCAAATGGTTGAGGTCATGAATTGTGGCCTCGGGTATGGAGGTTCAGTCTTGCGCTTTGTGTGGGAAAAGTTGTACAACTTGGTGAGTTAACAATCAACTTGAATCGTCGCACTCTCCATTATGAGAAAACTCTTAGGGCTCCTTTGGAATAGAGGGATGGAAAACCATAGGAATTAGGAAACTGCAGGAATAAGATAGGATTGCATATAAAAAACATAGGATTGGAAAACAGAGGATAGGAATAGAAATGAGTGTTTGGAACAATGGAAAGGAAGAACGCATGCTTGTAACAATAATCCAACTTCTTTATTAATTTAGTCATCTAGTCACGGGCATTAGTACTTTTTTTCAATTCTTTGCTACTGGCTGTTGCCTGTCTTTGGTACCAGTAACAACGAAAGTTGCCTCGGTCTTCGCACATCCCAGCACAAAAAAGAGGTCCGATTGGATGCTAACTTTTCCTACGTTTTCATAGGGTTGGCACAGTATTCCTATGGAATTCACATGCATCATTTCTATGAACCAAAGGCATCAGCAGGAACCATTCCAAAGGAATCTTCAATCCTGTGAAATTCCTGCACTTCACCCCTGAACCAAAGGAGGCCTTAACATTTTCCTTCATTGCAGAGTTTCAAAACTTGTGGAAAGTTCTAGTTGCTCATGTTTCTTAAATGATGCCATGCTATCCGGTTCCAAGTCCTTGCAATATTTATTGGATACTCAAAATGTTGTACTCACTTTTATCAAACCTACTTAATTTATATGGAGAAGAAGATTGTCAAATCCTGCCTCTGTATTATGCAGCAATGAAACAAAATGTGTAAGCACTAATGCATTATGTTACTAATGCCATGTAAGAAGTGATCGATGGGCAAATAAGACCGACATGCCAATTTCTTTTTTGTTTTAAATCGCACGGACATGCAAATACATGTATATTTTCTAACTATTTTTATGAGCACCTCAGATAGACTCATGATTTGGTGGATCTTGCACAGCCAGAATCTACAACTTCTTCTAGTTATGTGGGGTTCTCTTAGTGTTTTAGCATTGAATATTTAGTATAAACTTTTCCTACAAAATGCCTCCTAATAAGGATTCCCATGTGCTATGACGAGTGACAGTGGTTTACTACTACTTAAAAACACTAGGAGAACTCCACCATTTTTATAGTGTTGACATATCTTTTGATGACGTATGACGGGTGATCCACTTGATCTGTAACTTGATGTTATATAAGGAAAATATAACATCATGATCATCAGCATAAACGTAATACTAACGCATGCATATGTCCCTCCTGAATGATTTGAAAGATAGAAAAATAAAAAAGATGTGGCAGAACCTTCTAAATTATATGGCCCACAAGCACCTGACATTGTCACTAAGACCTCTGTCAGCCGTAATTGTGCACCACATGATCTAGAATGTTCCGTCGGGTGAATCCCCGATAAACCACGATCACTCCAGGATCGATACTTACAGAGACATCACAATATTACAACAGTTTTCATAGACAAATACCAGAGTAGCGGAAGACTTACAATACTTAATTTACAAATTTTTTTTACAAAACTTATACAAACCAGAGTGTTATTATTACAAACCAGCGGAAGTATCATTATATAACTTTATTACAGATCACACAACCAAAGTGCCTTGCCCAGAGGCCACTCAATTCACTCTTCATCGGTTACTTCTTCGACAACCGTCATGCAACAAGGGCCGTAGCACTCTTGTCCATGCGGTTCACACCCGCAATGAGGGGTTGAACAAACCCCCGAGTACAAAAAAGTACTCCGCAAGACTTACCCGACTAAAAAGTGGGGAGAAGACTCGGGAATCTTTGGCTAATAGGAATCGAGGTGAGGCTTTAGCAAGATCAAAAGACACCCTTTTGCGAAAAGAGACTAAGCCAGTCCTTACTTTAACAATCACTTATCAAACATATGCCGGATTCAAAACTTTCGTACTCAGACTTTCATTATTACTACGATGCCGGGACTCGGATCACGGCTCCCATATCGTGGAGCACACGACGATTCGAATCGAATCTTAATATACCCGGTGGGGCTTCTAGCCACACGATGTATGCAGGACTCAACATCTTACATACATCAACTCAACGCTTAGATTTCTCCATACTAGAACGGGTGTACAGTACTCCACCTCTCTACGGCCGCTCGGTCACTTCGGCGGTGCTCATCGTAGGATGGGTACACGCCTCTTGTCCGTTCTAGTAACGAATAGTCCAAGTGGAGCTTACCGCCATTAGCATGCGACTAGTACTATCCAATAACCTCATGATCCCAGGGCCAAACAACGGACGGTCCTTAACCGACACAAGTGGACGACACTACATCAGGGCAATAGCCCCTCCTGATGCAAGTCACTCCACCGACGTCTCGAGTTACTCATCATCATGTTCTTGTTGTATACCATTGACCCCGTCGGAACAAGGATAAACAACAAGCAACATCAGGTTTTCGTAAACTCCCTTCAGGGAGTATTGTTATCACCTTTCGAAAACAATTTATCAAAACCTACACTAGTAGCAAGGCTAAGCGCAACTAAGCATTTCGAAATCAAAACAGGTGTATAGGGTAATGTAACAAGGTACGGTAAATGCAGCAAAATAGGATAGCACACAACTCCTACACCTAATGCATTATATCATCACATGAAATCATAAAAACTTTCGAAATATAAGGACGGGTTTGAATGCATCCGGGGCTTGCCTTGGGGCTCGATGAAGTGAGGATCGACTACCCAATCACCAAGATCAGATCCAACCTCTTCGGAAACCGGAGACGGCTCGACTTCCTCCTCAGACCCGACAGCTACACGATAAAGATGCATGATTACAATGCAGTAAACAAAAAAAAGCATGCGATAATGATGCAACAATTTTTAATCGATCTTGAGTACAACTTTCCTTCACGGTACCCTTACATCAAAAAGGTATAACTAGCGTCGACGACGACGGACTAGCGAGACACAATCAACATGAAATGCCGAAGGTCATTAGGGTTAATGACCTAGGGTCATCACTCAATCCCAAAATCAAGCAACCCTAATGGTGATTAGAGTGATTACTAATTTATTGACCATTTTTACAGTCGTTGAAAGCCACTAATTAACTTGCTAATTAGAGATTAATTAAACCCTAATTAATCAAATAATTAACTAACTAAACATTAATTAATAAAGGGATTAATTAAGCTTAATACAAAACTTAATCAAAACTTAACCAAACTTCATAATTAAGATCATCATACTCTAATTAGCACACAAAACAAATTTCATAATTTTTGGACTTATATTTTAATTATTAAAAATCATGGAAGTGGCATTTATTAATTAAACAAGCAATTTAAAGCATAATTAATTTTTATTGGAAAATCAAAGTTAACATTTTTCCTGGACAGAGCATAACACAAGGAGTACACACATATTTTTTTCTCACAATTTTATTTGCCCAAACAAAATTCTAACAAAAAAGATGAAAACTAACATTTAAAAACATAAAAAAAAAAAAGAAAAAACATCTTTTTTTCTCTCTGGCGGGCTCACTGTGCGGCCCAAAGCACGCACAGTGCGGCCGGCGGCCCACTCGGGCGCCCCGCGCGCTCCTCCTCTCTCTCTGGCCGGGCGGCAGGCGGCCCCGCCTGTCCCCCTCCTCCCTTCCTCCCTTTCTTCTCGATAGCGTGGCGACGGCGGCGGCCGGCGGCGGCGCTCGCCCACGGCGGCGCCTCCGACGAACCCGACTGCCCCAACGGCTTCCCCTCATCGCCCCGAGCTCAACGAGCTACTATACGGTTACTGAACCTCACCGGAGCGGACGCAACGGCGAGCGAGGTGGGCGACGGCGCTCGGACTCGTCGGAGCGACGACGTTCCGACCAACCTAGCGCGATAACGACGCAACCAACATCTCGGATAGACTCAACAGCTCACCCTGAACCCGATGCGTTCGACGATTAAGTTGAGGACAAAACGGGGATGGGTGATCGTCGGTGATGGCGGTCACGGCGACGTGAACCGAGGAAGAAGACGACGGTCCGGCACGTCTGTGCGGTGGCTGTGAAAAAGAGAAGGCCGATCATGATGAGTAGGTCAAGGCGGAACTAACACGACAACCAGTGGAGCTTGAAACGCTCTGTAGAGCGCTGGCGAGGTGAGGGAGCTCACGGCGGCGGCAGATGACCGGAGCGGAGGACGACGACGTTGCCCGGGCTGCTCCGGCGGTCACGGCTCGCACTACTTGACTCAACGGGTGCGCACGAGTGTGGCGAACAGGGCTGCGACGGCAATTAGAGGATGGTGGAGCAAAGGACGTGAATTCGGCAGTGGAGTTCACGGTGGCCGGCGGCGAGCAGGGAGGAAGAAAAAGGAAAACGGCGGCCGGCGCATAGCTTTTATAGGGCCGGAGTAGTCTAGACAGGTGGCTGGAGTTCTCGCGACGACGGTGAGCTGGTTGGCGACGCGGGAAAGGCGGGAAGACACCGGAACGGCCACGGCGACGGCGGTCGACCGGCCGGCATGGGTGCTCGGGCGAGCTGGCAACCCCCCCCTGTAGAACTACTGTAGCACAGGGACACCTCTCCTTTTCTTTTTCAAAATTAAATCCAAAAATTGAACTGTACACAAAAATCTCCCAAAATATCAATTATGCAACTTTTCATTCTCCACAACTTTGATTCAACAAGTTTTGCCAGAATATAATTAGTTTTTGAATTTGAAAATCAAATTTGAAAAGGGGACAAAACCCTAACCTTTGGGATTTCAAAATTACTTTCAAATTTTGAATAAAAGATGAAAATCTCCAAAAATAAAAGTTGTTCCATTTCTCAAGGTCTACAACTTTTATTTAGGAAGTTTTTCATGAAATCAAATAATTTTTGAATTGTAGTTTAAAACTTAAAAGGGGATACTTTGCAATTCAAACAACTTTTTAAGTTAATTCAAATTTCATTCAAAAACTTGAAAAACTTTATATACCAAAGTTGTAGAGCTCAAAGAGATGAACAAACTGTATTTTGGAGTTTTTCCCAAATTTTGAATATTTTGAGATGAAATTGTAAAGGGGGTAAAAACACTTTGAAAATCTCCCTTTTCGAAAAGTTTTTCAAATGGAATCTTTGGGCAAATAAATTATGATGATGTGGCACTTTTCAAACCCAACCAATAGCACTCTTTTAAAGTACAAACTTCATACTTTGAAATGGTGCCAATGGTTAGCAACTTTTATTTGGAAAATTGATTATGGTTAGCTCACCAAAATTGAAAATGAAATTCAAATTCCTATACTTAGCCATCAAGCTAGGGTTTAGGATTTTGAACTCCAATTTCAAATTTGGTTCTTCCTTGCACCTCACTTGACTTGTAAAACATCTTTGGGGTGTGAGTTAGAGTTAGCCAAGCACTTGCAAACATCAAGATTCATTTTAGTTGGTTGCTTTTATTTATAAAAATAAACATGTAATGAAATTTAAATTATCAACACATACACACGTGATATAAAAGAACTCAAACAACACCCTAGAATCATAAACTCATTTTAATTATTTGAATTAGGGTTTTCTAATGATGAATGCTTATGCAATGATGATGATGACATGGCAGGTTTTTGATTAACGTAACACCGGGGTGTTACAAAAGGTCAAGTAGTACTGTAGTACTAGTCAAAGAGGCCAGTGAGCAAGATCATTAATTTCTTTGGCGAGAAAATTAAAATCCCAAAACGAGCTAGCTCTGCCCATGCATGTAGGGAAGTCAAGTGAGAAAGCGCTAACCAGCCGGTCACGCCCCGGCCACTTGTACTGTGGAATGGAACCTAATCACGCTACTCAAAGCATGTCATCAAGAGCCCACGTAATATAGAATGTTAGATCCTCAGAAGACCGTTTAGTCAGTGTTCTCACGTCCCGGCCAAGCCGATAACAAGTCAGCCGTTAAGCATAAATATACAGTAGTGTATATATAATAAATTCGATCGATCCTGTCGTGCAAACGGCAACCAGTCTTAAAAAGATGAGAATTTCCGCTAATCGACCGACCATTTCCGCTGCTTTAATTAGGAAATGGTGTTCTTCATATCCGGATAACAACACAGCGGCTACGGTGGACCCTTCGTTGGCTTTGGTTTTTACATTAGTGCTACAATTAAAGTACAAATGTATAAAAAGTACGATGTGTGGCTTTTCGCCTACCACTACCACACAGGTACATTGAACTCGAGATGGATCACTGGAGGAGCTGCGCTTGACACGTACGGAACCTTCAGTAGGGAGCTGCTTGCATCATTGTTTGGATGATCGGAAGTTAATTCGGAACCGTGCATGCATGTTGACCTCACGCCCCGACCCCAGGGCAGAGGGCCGTATCTCGCCGTTTTCTTTTCGAACTTGCTGGCAGCACTTGCCTCTCGGAATAGCGTACGCGCACTGCCACTGCGTGCGTGCATGTGTCACTGTCACTCACCACGGCGTTGCTGCTTGTGCTCGCTCGGCGTGTTGTGTCGTTATTAATCAAGCGATGGCCGATAGATGGGGCCGATGGCATCGAATATATATCGACGCCACGGCTGCAGCGACCGCGGAACCGCTGACCACGCGTTCGGCACATGGGGGCCGGGGCCGATCGATAGCGAAAAATTAAATCAAATCAAAATCATATTCGAGCGAACCGGCGCTGCGATATACGAGTAGTAAACTTGTCGAATACAAGAGCTTGGCAGTTAATAAAGACAATACAAGAGCTTGTGCAACACGTTTTGGTGCTAACTACCACAGTTAATAAAGACAATATACGGCATCGGCATGTACGGTCACGTATGTATGTACCTACCATTTGACGATCGGACTCCGTGTCGCCCCCGCGTGCGAGCTAAATAAGATTAGCTCACCATCGGTGATCGTAATTTATCCAACCATCAGTGCATAGCTAGTTTAATCATCGTTTGCTGCTTCCGGACTCTCTTGAGCTCCAAATAAAGGGGAAAGAGCTATGACCTAAGAGTAGCTAGCTACACGTTTGGTAGAGCTCCTAGCGGCTCCGGCTTCTACCCACAAAAGCCTACAAAATTCATGAAAGCGAAAACTCTCTTTCCCCCTCACAGAGCCAGTAGGAACAGTTGGAGCAAAAAATACGCAGTGCTTTTACAGATAGGAGTTGGAGCTGTTACGAGATCTACCAAACACACCTCAAAGTGTTCTCAACAATGCCACCTCAATTAGCTTATAGGAATCCACGTCAGCACTTTTCTTACGTGAAAGAGAGAAGATGAAAAAGAGAAGAGACTATCGCTTATCTCAACACCTATCTCGCTCAGAAAATAAGGTAGTTTGTGGGTCTGCTCGTAAAGAATAAGAGAGGGAGGGGAGAAAATATAGAATAAAAAAAATTTACATGTAGAGTTCACATAATGAGGTGGCAATGATATAGCATATATGAGCTAGTTGTTGTCTGTTGAACACTCTTAGTTCAATCTACAATATTTCATACTCTCTACGTCTCAAAATAATTGTCATTTTTGTTTTTCGAGAAACAATTTTGACTTGATATATTTTAAAAATACTAATATTTATAGTATATAATTAGTGTCTTGAGAAAAGATCTCGTAAATCTAGTTTTTTAATAAATTTATTTAGAGATATAGATATTGCATGTATTTTCTACAAAATCAAGTTAAACTTGTGATACGAAAACCTAAAACGACAGTTAATTTGGGACGGAGAAAACAATTATCAAAAGGGGTAGCAGCTGCGACTTTCTGAAGCGAACCCATGGCGCTAACGTGTACTAGCTAGAGCTCCGGCTCTCAGGCTGCCTAGCATAATGTACTCCTACACTTCCACTTTTGTCTCTAATTACTGTCGCTTTCATTTTCTGAGAAATAATTTCAACTAAATAAGTAAATGTATATTAAAATATTAGTATTTATGTTAAATAATTAATATTATTAAAAAATCTTTAAAATTAGTTTTTTTTAATAAATTTATTTAGATATATAAATATTACCTGTATTTTTTATGAATTGAGTTAAATTTAGTGATACTCATCAATAACGACAACTAAATGGAGACGGAGGGAGCACGTCAGAAAAAGCAGCAGCCGTGGAGAGCTGATGGACCTTGTCGCCTAGCGGCTAGCGCTCCACTCGGCTTGGGCTCGCTCTCCTCGTGGACCGCTTCCTGCGGCTTCCTCGCGGCTTCCCTTCCCTTGGCCCTTGGGCTTGGCTTGCGGCTGGCCTGAGAATCCTGGGAAAGACGACGACACTCGGAACGAGGTCTATAAATATTGGAGTGCGGCAAGCTCACTGCCTCTGCATCTTACTCTTGCTCTCCTCCCGTCGGCAGCCCGCAGGCCACAGAGACGGACCTGGACACCACCAACACCACCGAGTGAGCCTCCAGCCCTCGACGTCTCGAGAGTGCTAGGCAACTAGCGCAGCAGCACTCTAGCAGACGCATCGACCCTGCCAAGAATAGAGCATCGAGCGGCAGTCATGGCGCTGGACACCCCGGCCGCCGTGGTCCTGGAGCTGATGACCATGGGGCAGCAGTCCGCGGCGCACCTCGGGGACCTGCTCCGGGCCGCGTCCCCGCGGCGTCCCCGCACCAGGAGCTCGCCGCCGAGATCCTCCGCTGCTGCGGCCGCGTCATCGACGCGCTCAGGGCCACCGCCGCCACCACCACCAACAGCGGGCGCAAGAGGAAGGTGGAGTACCAGGACGCAGCGGCGGCGGGAGGCGCCGGCTGGTCTCCTCCTCCTCCGGGGCCGCCACTCAAGAGAAGGTGGGTGGGACTGCCGTCCCGTCTCCCCTTGCACGAACAACAGGCTTCTCTGTTTATTATCATTGTCTGTTCGGCAACTCATCCGGTGACGTTCAATTTCACAGGGCGCGTGGCGCAGGGGCGACCAGGGAGGTGACCAGCGGCACGACGGTGGACGGCTTCATCTGGAGGAAGTACGGGCAGAAGGACATCAACGGCCACAAGCACCCGAGGCAAGTACTACTCCTAGTTGCTTCACAAGGCTCGCTCAGGCGCCCATCAGCTCGATCCGTTTCCGTTCCATTCCGTCGTGGTGGCAATCGACTGACCGCCCCCGCTGCACTCCTGCAGGCTCTACTACCGCTGCGCGCACAAGGAGCAGGGATGCAACGCGACGCGGCGGGTGCAGCGGACCCAGGAGCAGCCCGCGGCGTACGAGATCGCCTACTACGGGGAGCACACGTGCAGGGGCGCGGCTACCGCGTGGCAGCAGCAGGGAGCGGCGGCGCCCGCCGTCGTTGACTTCGGCTCCAACTCCTGGGGATCCGCGGACGCCAGCAGAGGCTCGCCGCCGGCCTCGATGTCTCAGGGAGGGTGGTCGTCGGCGTCGCCGTCGACGTCGTCCGAGGCCGGGTTCGAGGCGCAGGCGCAGGCGCAAGCGCGGCACGAGTGGGCTGCTCCTGGTCCCGTGATGGAGTTCCTGGACGGCCCCGAATTCAGCTGGGAATCCGTCCTCCTCCAAGACCGCTTCGTTGACTTCGGCGGTCTCCATGACACGTTCCAGTAGATTAGCAGCAGACCAACAGTAGATCTGGACATGGAATGTGTTGTCGCCGTCGCTGTAGTACAGTACGTGAGAACAGTCAGTCGACCGAGCAGTAATGAGTGACAAGTGACAACCCCGATCGAACCTAGGACGGTCAGGCTCGCTCAAAAGCCTTCCGTAGAGCACACTAGTAGTAGTAGTAGTGGTATCATCTTGTATTCTTGTTTCAGGCAGAGGGGTCAGACCAACAAAACAGAAGTATCGCGTTCAAAAAGAGGAATGACACTGTTGTGATTTTATTTTATTATTATTAAAAGAGCTTCACTACTTTTCTTATTATAAAATACTGTAAAATGGAGCGGAGCAAAAGGAAAAGGTGACGTGGACGTGAACAGGTAGCCGTCAACAGTCAGCAGTCAGCACTGCTTCCAGAAAGACCAGCATCATGTGAACACCAAAACGATTCGATTTGGACGCAGACCTGACGCATCCGCGACAAGCTAACCAAAACCTTCTTGGCCAAAACTGTGCGAGGCATATTTGCGCAGTACAAAGCTCAAATGTTAAGTTCTCTAACATGAACGAGTCATATTGGTTACTTACATGGTTTTTTGAGAAGTTATTAGCGGACGTTTGCAGAGCACGCATTGAACAAACTGTATTTCAGAACGTGCAAAACCGCATACGATTAGTATAATAGAGCAATAACTGAGCAGGTGGGGATAAATCTTAGTGCCAATAATTGTTATCGACACATCCGCTTTAAATAATTGAGAGCAAACTGGAAGCTACAGAATATAATAAAACTGATTGTTTTCGCCAACTTCCCTAAACATTGAACGCGTCACTTAACTGTCCCCATGCAATAAACAACAGACAAACTGAACAGCTAACTATATGATCTTTGAAGCTTGTTTATTGTTGTTCAAGCCTAACATCTATATTACATGGGTAACGGAATAAAGGAGTGTGGGAACAGGAGGAGTGTGGGAACAGGGCCGGGTAAGGAGCAAATCTTCTGAGTCCATGTGCCATCATGCAGACACCTTAGACGCTAGAACCGAGCTTTGCCTGAATTGAAGGCTGATGAAGGAAATCGAAAGCAACAGGCCATAACCCTTTGGTCTACATTCCAGTGATCGTCTGATTCGTCCAAGTGCTGCATGGTACATCATTTAAACTGCTGGTGATGTAATGATTCTATTATCTGTTTGTGCGATGCACATTGGAAAGCACATAAAACCGAGATCAAGTAAGGTTACCATTAGTTCACTGAATCACCCTTGCTGCTCAGATCTTTGGGGCTACCAGTTGCAATGCGGTAGAAGTAAAAGCCTGCCACCACTCCACTGCAGAACACAAAGAATTAGCCTCATACACAACAAAAGATCCTTTTTTTTTCTCATACCAACAAAAATGGCTTTAGACCTTTATTGCTACACAAGACATAAAAAGCTTAACCACTAAAAGGTACAGGATTGGAACTTTAGTGTTCAAGGTTAAGCTACAATATGTTTAAATTGATTAACAGTAATATACGATCAACTATGATTATCAAGAGCATTTCTCTAATCTCTAAAGCTTTTAAAAAAACTCTCGTATCATATGTATCAATTTCTTAAAAGAAATATCACACACGTTTTTGGTGCATCAAGGTATACACATGTAGAGAATGTCAACTGGATGTCTAGCAGAAAGGTTTGTTGGATACAATATGGGAAAAAAAAGGGTATCTCCCAAGTCAAGAATCAAGTAAAAATCAGTTTCTTAAGTCATATACTACAGATGTAAAAAGTAAAAGTGAGCAGCAATTTTAATAAGTGCACCATGACAGGGAGTGCAGACTGCACAGACACAACATTGTTGGATCAAATGGATCATGTTTAGGTGATACTATGGTTTTAGAAGGATCACAGATCAGCAGTATAACTGAAAGGGAATATGAAAAAAATTTGCATCCATCAAAAGAAAGTTGGTTCTACACTGAACAACACCCTTCTAGTCATAAAAACTACTACTCCGTCCCAAATTAAATGTCGTTTTCGATTTTCGTGTCACAAGTTTGACTTGATTTGTAGAAAATACGTACAATATTTATGTCCCCGTATAATTTTGTTAAAAAACTAGATTCAAAGATCTTTCCGATGATACTATTTATGATACTAATCGATAATATTTATTATTTATAAAAATTACCGGCATATATTTCTTGGGAAGCGAAAGCGACAGTTATTTTGGGACGGAGGGAGTAAGAAACACAAACACATTTTTTTGTGGATCTTGCAGGCAACACAAGCGCAGGTTCAGGCACATAAACATGTGAGGAGCCCATGTAACATCATCACAAATTGCTGCATGTTTCTTTGGGTGTAGAATGAGAATGATGAAAGCAATTCAAATGTCTAAATGTGTACTAACCTGAGAAGAACCATGAAGATTTTTGGGAACCAGCCATTCTACAGGGTGGAAGGAGATGACCAAAATTAAATTATGAACATCATAAATTTGATAGTCAATGTCACTCCTAGAAAGTTTACCTGGAGAAGAACTGAAAACTCCCTGAAGAAAATGACACTGGCTATTGCTGCATGCAACAAGTAAAACACATCAAGAAATAGTTATTTAAATTCTTACAGTGTTATGACTTATCAGAATACAATGTAATCAAATCTGTACTCTCAAGATGATAACTAAATATATGATGAATCAAGCACTGCTTATAAGTATAAACCATCATAGCACTTGGCAGTTCGTTCTATCTTATATATTGACGCGCAGCTCTCTTGCGTGTTCAAGATAAAAGATTACTGAAAGCCTGGATGCCATGTACCTGACCAATACTTTTGTATCATGACATCCAGTCTCATATAATAAACCCAACGTGTTCAAATATTTTCTACACTGAAATGGGGAAAACAACAGGACATGCTGGACTTATTGTGGCATAACCTTTAATCCAGTCCAAACTAAAATACTAAGGATATATATCAAATGGAGAAATTTTAGGACAACTTTGGATAAAGAACAAGAGCAATTCCTAACCCAACTTGTACAGGAAACCTTATAGAAACTACCCTATATAACTTTTTTAGTACAATAAATGAAAGTTTAATCATGTTTTGTAGCCATATGAACAACTTATGACTGCAAGCAGCCACTGATTTTACTTTATCAAGTTATGAGAAATCTGATCAGTATGCATAATGGAACATTAGACATATATAACGTCACATATAAATGGCTGCCAAAATTTGGTGCACAAATATAACACAAAACTTCTTGAAAAGAACAATCAACTCTCTAAAGAAGCAACAAAAAACTTCACAGCACAAATAGTATTGTGGAAGGTAAACATCTGGATTTGATACTCACTAATAATACTTCTATTTTGTCTTCTAAATACCACATCATGTTTAAACCTACGAATCTTAAAAGTATGTCAAACAAGCATACACACACAAGTTCAAGCTATAACTATGCTCCATAAAAGTTCTTAAATAATGAAAAGAACAGATGGGATAAAGCAAGGCAAGGATGATGGATTGAAATGACTAACCAGCTTGCCCTTTCACCAGAAGACGAGGCCGACGGCCGCCTTCTCTTTGTGATCTCAAGCTTGAGATTCCCAGAGTCAACAATGCAAGGCCAAGAACAATACCAAAACGGAGAGCAGAGGTACTTCCAGTCAACATGAAGTTGAGGAAACCCCCTACAGTAAGAAAGGTACCTACAGAAGACAATGCAAGTACAAGAATAACTTTAACCCTTCGAGTCAGCATGAAATTATGTCAACAGCTAATTGACAGTACAACACATCATATGATCTAGTGAAAACATTCTTTTGGTGCATTACATTTTCTCAATGCTTAAGAGAACGAAATTAATTTGCATTGAAAACTTCACCAATGTAGATCATTGACATACCAAACGGAATGCCCACATGATAATCCTCATACTCTGATGGCCAATTCAATCTTCCAAGAGCCCTGAACGTCGATGTGATATCCTTGATCGAGTCTGGGGAGTTCCGAGCTGCCATATTCAGATATTCCTGTCCCTCCTGACTAACCTCGGCAGCGATCACGCTGAGGTCCTTCTGCGCTTTGTCTGCCTGTATCTTGAGCTTCTCAGAGGCTTCCAGCAACACCTCCCTCGTCCTCTTGGAGTAGACTTCATACGCCTGCATTGACAGGGCCTGCATCCGCAGGGCCTCAGCCTTGAACTGCTCCAGCATTACTTTCCAAGCTTCCTGAGCCTCCTCGGGCTTTATCTCCCCGTTGCTGTTATCCTTGCCATCGCTAACCTCTGAACCCTCCTGGATCCAGCACCAGGATATAAATAATTTAAGCACCAGCACTCATCAAGGGACTAAATCATGGAATTTACAGTAACAAAGTGCACAAAACATCGCGAGGAACCCAGTAATCGAAATCAACATCACCACACGACAGATAGTCTACACGAATTACATTCGGGAATCAGGAAAGTGAAATGAAGCGCCTAGATCAACATATTTTGCCGAAATGATTGTGGCAGCATATACAGATATAGAGGGGGGGAAAAAGAGAGGAGAAATTACGAAGAATAGGTTGGGGAGAAACAAAGAAAAAAACACGCAAACTCGCAGCCGAAAACGGCAAGAGACGCAAGGATCTCGGAGAGAGGGTTGACTCACGGTTTGCTCCCCCGCTAGGGCGGCGACGACGCGGCGGTCCCGGGGTGCTCCCCCCCCGCGAAACGGTGCCCGGGCGAGGCCGCCCGGAGCGAGACCTCGAGGCGGCGACTGAAGGAGAAGGAGGAGCGCACGAGGCGCAGGGACGGGGCGGACGCGAGGGGGTGGAAGGCGGCGGCGGGGCTCTGGAGCGAGGCGGTGGCGGCGTGGAGGAGAGAGGCGGCCATCAGGGCGGGCGACGGGGCGTCCGCGCCGCCTCGGGAAGGGAAGGGAAGGGAGGAGGGTGTGGCGCGCTGGCGAGTGGCGGGCGGGGTGGGAGTGGCAGAACCGCAGAACGGTGGAGACGGCGGAGAGGGGCGCGGGCCGCAGGCGGACGGCTCGAAGAGGGGTGGCCGGGTGGGGGATAACGGGGAGTTTTGTGGGGGTTTCTTGGGGAGTTGGGGGCTTTTGGCCAGTTCTTGGTGGGTCGGCGTCGGTCGGTGTGAGCCTGAGCGGGCGGAGGCGGAGCCAGACGCAGGTGGTTTGTTGCGTGGCGGCTCGGCTATCGCGGCGCTTTGGCGAGGGTTCTGTTGGGCTGTTGGCTGTTGCGCTCCTCTCAGCTTCGCCTTTTCAGCAGGTTTTGGAGTCCAGTATGCATATGTAAATTGTAATTTAGCAGGAGTACCGCCCTTTTCTGCTTATATTTCTGTGGGATTTTTTTTCGTTGAATTTTCACGTGGACGGTGGACCCTGCTAGCAGATTGTGGCCTGGCCCACACGAGCGTGCTGAGGTGCCCATACTAAGGACGACGCTAGAGAAACATGTGATTAGAACAAAACGCACGTTAGGACAGCTCCAACACCGGTACAAGTGTACAGCTAGTTCATTGAATATTTTATTCAGTATATAAAATAGAAAATGATAAGCTAATTCTTCGTGAAAAACTACGCTCATGAACTTTTTATATGACTCATATGTTTGTATTTATACAATTTTCTGATTGAAGATCAAATCAAATGGAGTTACATCCATTTCTTCTAGCTTTGATTTTATATCATATTTCATTAAGGATAAACAACAGGGATAGGCCCTGGACTAACATGCTGGGTTATTTGTTTTTTTAATCTTTTTTTAAGTTCTTATGAGATAGCAGGTTGGCTCTACTATTAAAGGTGTCAATCATCACTTTGTTGCTGAGAACGCTGTCTAGAGATTTTGTATCCTTAGTAGCAGGTATATATAGATACTTAAATACAGCAAAATGCAGCTTGTCCAGCTGAAGAAGCATTGTTCGTGAAACAACACTTACATTCGAAGTGGTGACATGCGACACGATGGCAAAAGGAGACATAAACGTGCTAATGGCTGCGTGCTTCAGACCACAAAGTAAAAGATCAGAAGCATATCCTTAAAAAGCGGCATGTGCTGATCTCTTGTTGCTTGGACATGGCAAACGACCACATGGTCTACACTGACCACACCAACGTCCAGCTTCAAAAAATCAAAATGTACGTAAGCTATTGCAATGCAATTCAGTAACCGTTGGTGGTTACCTTATGTCCGTATATAATGACTGCAGCAAAAGGATCAGAAATCAAAACGCAAGTACTTTTGCCGCATACCTTACCAATCTGAGAAGTAATATGTGGTTTTTCACATAAGAGACATTGAGAAGCTTTCCTTGTCCTTGAACAGAAACATAAGGTCATTCTTAACATCTCGGTGTGATGCCAGTGTGCCATGACCGTGCCCGTGCAGCAAAGAAACAGATTCCAAACACACATTGCTTCTGGCAATTACGATGCAACATTTCATGCAGGGAAGCCAGATGGAGCTCCATAAGAAAGGCATCGATGCTGTCTCATGCAAAATTCTCTAACCAAGCAAGGTATTGGTTCTAGTTTTTCTGAAAGCCAACCTGTAACTAACAACAATCAAAGTATCTTTGGTTAACTGTCACAGGTGGGAAGAAAATTTCCAGTCTCAGATATCTTGCCCAACACAGAACCACAGCTGTGCAACTCAAGGATATTTGATTTGTGTGTGATACTATACTCAAAAGCAAACTCTGGGCCCAACCATTAGTAGAAAATTGCTTATAGATAGTGTAACTCTGTTCAAATTTAGCAATACTAAATATCAGCAAAACATGATGTATGGCAAAATGGTAGACACCCTGCATGAGTTTGACGTCAATCTATGCAACCATGTCTAATCAGCTCCTCACTTAACATTTCCATTGCGAATCGAAGATCTACATGGGCCAGCTGATGTAGTGAAGGGTACACCTTTGAATGTTGCAATTCCATTCTCATCGGTACGAAGATGCTGGATGCATAAACAATGAGGTTAGCACCATGGTGGTAAACTTTGCACAGTATAGGAATAAGCGATATCATTCATCAAATCAAAACAAACATGGTATTTGAATTGTCAGGATCTGATAATTGAGTATGTTATGTCAGCCAAGAACATACCGGGGTAATCTTGTCCAGCTGCTTTTTCTTTGGATTTAGAACATCTTCAGGCTTTCCATCAAACCTATATGCGAATAATAATTTAATAAAAAAACAACATGAACATAACTTGTAAACAAGATTGTCGTTAAAATGCAGGGCAATACAAATTATAGCCCCAGAGAGACAACTCAGATAAAATTGAAAAGAGAAATAAACCCTTCAGAAGTGAATTTAAGCATACACGGTCTTCATTCTACAAGATACCACGAGCCCAAACAAAATGTGAATCAAGCTGACTTGCAATATTCGATTCCTAATATGCCGGAAGAAAACTCATGCATGAGTTTACACCTGTAGGTTCTACAAACATTATTCCTCTGAGAAACTAAGTTCTTGCAGCTTGACTAACAAATTTATGAGTATAAATCAGGGCGTCTAGACAGAATATAAATGCTAACTGCATAAATGAGCCTTTAAATAGATTATATACTGACCCAGCAAATGAAATACGTTCTCCAATCTTAGCTCCTTCTGGAGGAATCAAAGGCTCCACAGCAGTATGATCTTCAGTTGAAGCACACAAGACCTAGGCAGAAGATTGATGCCAAAAAGAACATCTCAATAAAAACCTCCCAATAACAGAAGTCCACAGTTTGGACCAGGAGTTAAAAAACTTTAGTTCAACGGTACTATGCTGACAAGATAACAAGATACTGTGGAACCATATAACAGAAGAGATATAGTTTACTACATCATAAACGTTTCAAATTAGAAAATAGACATTTATAGAGTTCTTTATTACTTTATTAAATTTTCTTTAGTGAAAAATGCTACATTGTTAATTGTTAATTTACCTATTTCTAGTGTTAGGAAACAGTAAGATTTGTTTGAAGCCTGTGGTCCATCATTAGAGCATATATTATGTTCACAATACAAGGAATATTTCCACCGACTAATCACTAATGTAAAACAATGACCTAATAGGCTTGTTTGAGTCTTCTTAGAAGCCTACCTTCTTAAGTGATAGCAGCTCTCTTGTGTGTTCGAAAAAAAAATACAAGAAATATTTCTTATTCCAATGCAAAATGCATGAGTTCTTCTATATATTACCCCAGACACTTACTACTTCACTTTAACTTTACATCATGCATACATCCATACATTAAATAGTGTTTTTAGATATTATAATGGGCTAGGGCAGTCATTCTGAATGTTTTATTCATTTATGTGTAAAAAGCCTTGTAATTTCAAATGGACGGAGTAGTATTTTGGGAAATCTCGATAAACCAAATAGCCTAACAACAACCAGATTTGTTTTCCTAGGCTACACAAATGCAGTTATAATAGATAGGACATACCAATCCAGCAGACATAACATCCCGCAGCTTCCCGGGCTTCACATTCGTGATCAAGACAACATGCCGATTCTGAAAGACAAAAATGACAGGTGTTTATAGCAAAACACAGCAACATTGGTCAAACAATTTAAGAGAGCAAAAATGGCTCAAAACAATTTGAGTTCCTTCTTGCAGCTAACTACTCACAGTAAGATCATCTGGGCTGCAGTACTTCGCAAGACCACTAACAACTTGGCACACATTACCATCCCCCAAATCTATCTCCTCAACCAAAAGGCTGATCGATCATCAATCAGAATGTTAGGTTGAATACTACAACAGAAGTACAGAGAAATTCTTAGTGTTGCAGAAGAGTGAAAATGCCACACCTGTCAGCAGATGGGTGCTTCCATGCTTTACGGATAAGGCCAACCTGTATATTCAGGATACTGACATCGCACTCTGATTCCTTGTCTGCAATTTTCTCTGGAGCTTTCTCAGCTGTTTTCCCCGTTGACTTCTCTTGCACTTTCTTTTTCTCCCCAGAAGTTTTGCTGTTCCTCGCAGCAGTAGGATTCTCCTTATTTTCAGGAGCCTTGGTCTAAAATCAACCAAGAAAGGAAACCACAAAGTTATTAAAAAAAAGAGCAACTTGTACAAGACAGTAGTCACTCAGAATAAAGAGAATGGTGATTGAACATGAAATCAGCAATGCTATCGAAAAAAAACTGTAAATGACCGAACGTGTCATAAACTAGTAGAAAACAATAAGAGTAGCACATTTACAGCCCATCAAACTTTGTGATACAGTGCACATATAACTACATAATCACAAAAAAAACTGCAATGAACTTAATATGCAATACTGAGGCCAGCATGCGCCTGCAAATATCTCCAAGTACTCATCCAGAAGTGCTGGTAAGTGTGAAAAGTAATGAGAATTTGGCTGATGCCTTGATGGCAAAACAAACTACCTCCCCTGCAGGTTTCTTTGAGTCAGCACTTCCATTTGACTTGTCAGCAGTCTTCTGTCCGGAAATGGCTTTCTTTGAACTTGATTCAGCATCTCCTTTATCAGCTTTCTTTGGATGCTGCCAAGCAGAAGAAGGAAAGGTACAATTACTTCAAACATCTTAATACTTTCCCTTTATACCTATTGTTAGGAGTTTGGTGTTTTTTTCATTTTTGACTTTAAGCTAGGCGCGAGGTAGCTTTGGCCGCAGAAATCAAAGAACAACCGTCCGCATTTATTCATCCACAGCAAATTGAAGCGTCTTCTTTGCATTTGATTGGTTGGTTTATTTCACTGGGGCTACTAAACGTCGCTGCATGCATGCAGGGAAAGGGCGCATAGTGCTTAGCGCTTCATTAATCCTCTGCCTCTCTCTCTCTCAAATTCCTTGGTATATAAGAATATGATCTCCGCGCCTAAAAAAGGATAATGGAGGGCGTACAATCTTTTTTCTGAGAAATGCTTTGAAGGTGACCAATACATACATGTCAGTGGATATTTTACTAGTGCCATAGTGGTGTTGAAGCAATTTTGTACCAAATGCAGAATCAGAAGGTACAGATTTAACAAGCAAAGCAGGAAGACACATACATAAATTTTAAACACTATAAACAGAAGTGACATGTAAACAGAGTTCTGATTCCTAGCCTCCTAGGTGTAGTGGCTTAGTGTTTTGTTAGTAGTGCTGTCCCTATGTAGTATGTACCCAGCACAGATGTCAACTAAGTGTGGATGGGTTGTATTTCTAAAACCTCCCTCCTTAATGCAATGATACACAGCTCTCCAGCATATTCGAGGAAAAAAGTTGGCATTCCATAATTTCAGTTGAACTTGAAATAAGGTAAAATAAAGGAATCCAGTAGCATGATTATCACAAAAGAATAAAAGATTTCCAGCACACCCGAACAAGTTACTTACAGGTGGATCAAAAACAGACTTGGCCACATTTATCTTTTGCAAAGTTGCATCAGAACTAACAGTGTTCTGCATCAGATAGCAAAGATTGACATGAGACACCATAGTGAGTGCTCCAAGAGAGGAAAATGAAAGATGGAATCAATGAAATCTTTTTAATTACAGATGGTAGCTTTTGTAAAAATTAAAAAATTAGAAAAAAAAACTGTCAGAACAAAATCACTGAATATTATCATAGCAGAAAACACTGTACTTTTGCACTTCCAATGAATTACAATGGCTAATTTTGACTTCAAATATTGTTGGGAGGAGTCCAGAAGTGAGAGGAAGCATCTCTGAGATGATAAATTAATAATATTATAGAATAGTCAACAGCAGACAATCCAAGAGTACCACCATAGGGTCCAGGGACACGAAGAGTTAAGGTTAGACCTCGTTTTCAACTCTTGATAAGAAATTCTAAAGTCATGTAACACATGGAACCATGACAAGAAGATTTATATTCATTTGATCCTTTTGTTCTAAAGAATGAGTGCAGATTTCACATAGACAACAGATAGTATGATTCAGTATGAATAAAAAAAGAAAGGTTCATCTTAGACCTGAATGTAGTCCATCCACCGCAATACATGCGGATATTTCTGCAACTCACTGTCGCTAACACGAATCTGAAACAAGCAAGGCGACTACAAGTTTAACAAATTTGCAACATTTGTTTATAACATAAGATACAAGAACAGAGAAGGAAAATAGTACACATCCAAACAAATAACATTTCAAACAAAACCTTACAAACCCCACTTAGAACAAAAAGGACTAATACTCACCCAGTGACAAAAGTAGATGTTATCTTCACTTTGGAATATGTGTGGTAAAACTTTTTGCTGTTTGCATTTAACCACAGTTTTCACTAGAATTACTTAGATGGTACGAGGTCTTTGGTCTAAAATACATAGGTTAGAGAGAGAGAGAGAGAGAGAGAGAGACAGAGACAGAGACAGAGACAGAGACAGAGACAGAGAGAGAGAGAGAGAGAATGGCAGATTTGACATTTGATGAAGGTTGCACCATTGCAAAAAAAAAAATGATAAAATAACACCATCATACCACAAAAGGATGAATAGTTGCAAACACATCATTATCAGCAGCTGATACTTTAAAACCATCACCCAGAAGTACAGACTTCTGGGACAAATCCTGATTCAGATTATCAAGCAATGCATGCTGTTTTCCATCACTTGCAGTAAAATCACTGCAGAATTTTGCCCATTTCATCACCTATCAATGAAGAAAACGAAGACATGTGTTACATATGCAGCAGCAACTAGCAAGTGGGTTTGGTGTATAGATCTGGAAAATGTCATCACCTCATCCTGAGACGAGTTGACAATATGTGAAGACATGCTTGGAATATCACTCTCTTCGATGCTTGTAGAAGATAAGGTGTTCTGTACAAAAGAAAAAGAAATTATAAACAACTTCCAGCTAAAATAGCTAACCTGTGCAGATAAAGTTTCTTGGCAAAGTTTAGCCAAATAAACAAGCACAGCACAAGCAAGAAAAACAATAACGTATAGGTTCAGAGTTACTCCCTCCGTTCCAGAATATCTGTCGCTTCGCTTCCCGAGAAACAAATGCCGGCAATTTTTATAAATATTAAATATCATTGATTAGTATCATAATTAGTATCATCGGAAAGATCTTTGGATCTAGTTTTTTAAAAAATTATTTAGAGATATAAATATTAAACTTATTTTCTACAAATTAAGTCAAACATGTGGCACGCATCCCACGGCGACACTTATTTTGAAACGGAGGGAGTACAGCACAGTATATGGAACTAAGATAAAACCATTGCTAGAAATAACCGTGTGTATTATGAAGCAGATAAATCAGACATCTAGAATACAAAAAACATAAGGGATGCAGAACAATTTTATTTAGATCCAATGTAAAATCCTAGTTAAAATGTCAGTGCTGTACCAAGCAGAAGGCATTGTTTCGATAGATAGGTTGAAGCATTATATCATCTGCCATGAAGCCTAAACAGCTGAAATGGTAACAAAGCAACTAGCAAGCAACATGTAATAAATCAAATCCACAATCTGGAATTCATCAAAACTGTACCAGTTTCTGGCTGAACAGCAGCCAAAAACGCTGTAGCTAACTGGGTGTTTAGCTCACACGCCATCTTGAAAATTACTAAAGACCCTTCATCTATCAACTTAGCTAAATATCCAATTGTAGCTAGATTAGTTGCTGGAATTGGAAGACCCCACAGCTGATCGGTACCCGTTGCTGCAGCTGGGCCTGCTGGAGTCGTAATCCTTAGCTGCAGTATTTTTTACTGTGCCCTCAACCTGCGGACCGAACGGACATGGGTGATAATTTTTGCAAAAAGAAAAATCGAAGCAGGTAGGCATAATGCTACAGAGTACATGTACAGAACAGATCCGAATGCATTCAGCTTAAGTTGGGAGTTTGGGTGCTCGGTTTCGCACAGAACCACATAAGGAGGGGAAGGGAAGGGAAGGGAAGGGAAGGCGCAAGCGTACTTGCGAGCTGCTCACCACCGGCGAGGGACCCGAAGAAGACCTGGGCACCTGGCGTATGGCGGCGGCGGCGGCGGCGGTCGCCCAATCGTCGCCGCGAGAGAGGAAGAGAGAAAAAGGTCACGCGGGGCGGGGGCACAGAACGGAAGAACCACGAGACACACACATGTAGGGATGGTTCCCCTTTCTACGACGGAAAGTTAGAGTCCAGTTGGGCCGAATTGATATTTACTAGTTAAGCTTGGGCTTGGTTTCTACAGATGAGGTGATGATATGGGCTACAGTTTTTCTTCACGGGTTGGGCCTCCTTAAATAACTTCTCTTTGCGGCCTATTTTGTTTGGGCTCTGCCAACTCAAACGATGGCGAAGTGCTTTGTACTGCCGGTGCTGGTGTCTCCGAAACTGGTGTCTGGTGGCAGAAGACTCGAAAACCCAAGTCAAACAACGCAGTCGATCAGGCGATGACGACGAAAACCTCTCGCCCGCGCTTCGATGCACAACGTCCTATGCGAGCATGCCGCATGCGCGCGGCTGTGGCGCTGGCCGCTGCTGGAGGTGGTTGACATTTGGCAATCAATGCGGTGGTGGGCAAAGTACAAAGGCCGCAAGATGCGATGCCGTCCGCACCCCGCGCATGGGCGGGCAGGTCGCGCTTGGCCCAATCGCCCCGTAACGAGGGCAGGGCAGAGCAGGCGGCGGCGACGACTGCGATGTGCCGACGCCGATGCCGCCATCCAGGCGCGTGCTCCGGCGATGCTTCAGTTCATGAGACGAGTCCATGCCAATCGACGCTCGCCAGCGCCCAGCGGGTCCAAAGTGGAGACGCGACGGCGACACGCGCGCATGTGGTAGCGACCCTGGCCGCCGGGAGTGTCAGGGCGCCATAAATGTGGCCACCACCGACGACTAGAGCATCTGCGCATGCATGCATGTCCTCGCCGGGCATAGCCTATGCTATGCGCCATAAATGTGCGCCCCAAAGCCCAAGGCCGCGGTTGGTGCGTCGCCACCAGCTCCCCGCGCGATGGATGGTTCGTGGGCCGGCCGTGGTCCGCAGGAAGCCCGGCTGGCTACCGGCAGAGTAGCCTGCAGTTTTTCGTGTCTTCCTTCGCCGTACGTCACGTTTGCCGACCTGGTGATGAGCAGCAGCGCCGGCGCGTGCGCTGAGCCACTCTCGCGGGTGTGGGCGTGTGGGTGCCCTCCGCTATGCCGTCGGCAACGGTCGAGGCGAACACGACGCGCCAGCAGGGCTCCCCAGACAGACAGGGTGCACGCGCCGGCGGCAGCCGGCACCTAACGTAAGCACAGGGGCATGCTCCTACTTTGACTATCTGTGCACTGTGCTCGGATCGGAGTTCGTAGAGACTGGAAACAGATAAACAATCGGGCAAGCGAATAAAGAAAGCAGGTGCACGTTGGGTAACGGCACGGGACACACACCGGGACAGCGTCCTCGGAAGAGGGAGGACACGCACTTCGGGGCTGTACAAATTTCTCCTAGAGTAGGCAATGTGACTGTGGGAGTAGTGTGTCTACTGTGTGTAGGGTTACGGGTCAAACACATCACATCACATGGGTGCGAGTGCGTGGGATTTACACCAAACTAAACCCATCAATTTACTCTCCGAATCTTCGCAACAGCAACGCGACAAAGCTGCCCGGCGATCCCCACGGCGCTAACCACGATTCGCTCTGTCTCTCTCACGTTGTCACACACAGTGCAAGCGCAAACTGTATATTTTTTTTTTGTCAAAAAGGAGTTCGCCGTATCCCCTCGTATCCATCCATGTGTTCCTTTCTTCCGTTCCAAGTGCTGATCCACCTCAACTTAAATATCGAACTGTACAATTCGAAATACGAAGGATGTTCTTAATTTCGTTCTTACTGTATGAATGAATAGCAGAGCAGCGTAGACGTTGCTTTTGAGTGACTCCAAAGCGATCCAACAGCCCACAGGGATTCAAGTGAAGCAGTATACTCTTGACCTTTTTCAGTAGAGTGTAGGCCAGCACTAGCTGGCAATGGTCAATATAATTCCCGTAGTAAGGCTAGTATAGGATAGGAGTACTCAATTTTCCGTGATTAAAGCAAACGCGAGTGTACTTATATGCACTCGACATGACATGCTTCGGCTACACGCCTACCCCTACTTTCCTTTTATAAGAACACTCTAGATGTTCATTGTATATTTTTAATCTTTGTCATCACGACGACCACGTTCACGCCTCATCAGTAACCAGACTTCGTCATGTCGGTCGTTCTTCAGATAAGCATAAGCTCAAGAAGGAGATCGATCTTGTGTTCCTCCACGGCTGCCAGCCTTCAGCCAAAAGGGTGCATCTATCATTGGCGCATGCTGCATCTAACTAGAAAATTTCTTTTTAGACGATTCATCTGGCGAACTTGAAGAAGAGATCGACGATCTTGTGTTCACAGTTACTCCTGCTACGAAAAGGAGGTGTAAAAGGTGCTTTGACCTGGCAGTTTTGACGCCCGAGATTTCATTGGTCCGTGTGTTTCTGTAGTCCTATCTGGCCATTCGGAAATGGCGGGTGCTGCTGCTGCTGCTGCCGGGTGGCCAAAAAGGCGCCATTCTCCACAGATCCCCGGCTCCCCACTGGGAGCAGGAACAAACAACAGCAGGATCGGCGCCGCCCCGGCGATAGCGGCAGGAACAAACAACAGCGAGGTGAATGCTCGCGAGGTGAATGCTGCCTGCGGTGCTGCTGGAATTATTGCACGAGGTGGAGGCAGAGTGCAGTGGGATGAGGAGGAGCAAAGAGTAGGTGCTGCATTTAATTTTTTGAACAAGGCCATTCAATTCCCGCGGTGAATACTGGCGGCGCCGGCGTGGCAGCGGTGAGCCAGTGATGTGAATGTGCGATGATCACCCAGGTCATTTTCAAGGGCGATTGTTGATTTTCAGTTTCAGTGGTCTGTCCTACTTCTACTACACTACACTGGTGATTGTTGATTTATCGCTGAACGAGTACAAAAGGATAATTTGAAATAACAGGAAACAGTGCAAATGATCATTTAAACTAACAGGAAACAGTGAAACAAGACAGATTAAATGAAGAAATCCTGAGCCATTTAATCGGTCAAATAAAGTCGCACTATCAGCAGAAGAAGTTATGCCGAGGTATCACCAAACCTGCGTTGCGTTGCATCAAGTCATACCTACATGACCTACAAGCTCTTCCAACCAAGGAATCAAAAGAATTTCAGAGAAGCAACAAACAGCCTTGCATGCTTTCAACACATTACACAAACATTCCACTCTCTGCACCACCCCTCTCCTTTCTTCCCCACCGGGCAATCATATATGCATCTCAGAAAAAAAAAACAAAAGAAAAGGCTCTCAAGGTGAACTAGAACAGAATCTCCTGATAGAGCTCAAACCAGCTCATCCTCTGCACTATCTTGAGGATTCCTCACCAGCTCGAGTATACTCACGACCTCACCCATGTCAGGCCGGTTCGACGGCACCTGAGAGGTGCAGACAAGGCCCAACTTGATGATCGGCAGGGCCTCGTCCATGGGGAACTCACCGCATAGTCGCGGATCAATGCAGTCCTCTGGTCTGCCTTCCTCCAGCGCGCTTCTGACCAAATCACACAGGACAACTACATCGTCTTCCAAGTACTCGACGGGCCTCCTGCCGGTCAAGATCTCCAGCACAAGCACCCCAAAGCCATAAACGTCGCACTTCTCGGTGATCTTCACTGTCTTGCATGCGAATTCTGGTGCCATGTACCCAAGTGCACTCTGGATCTTACTGCTCAGGACATACCTATCTAACATCGGCAGCAGCTTGGCAAGGCCATAGTCACCAACCTTTGGCTCGCCATTGCTGTCCAGCAGCACGTTGCTTGACTTGATATTGTAGTGGATAATACCATGCTGGTGCAGGTATGTGAGGCCCCGGGCAATACCGAGGATGATGTCAAATCTCTCCATCCAGGAAAGTAAGTTATCTTCATTGCACTCGTGTAGGTGTCTATGCAAATTTCCTCCAGGCAGGTAATCATAGATAAGGAGCTGCAGCGATGAAGTCCAGTAGAAGCCTCTGAGTGCGACAATATTGTGGTGCCGCACCTTGCTAAGCATCTTCACTTGTCGCTCGAAATCATCCTTTGACTTGACCAAGCTAGAGACAGTAAGCTTCTTGATGGCTACCGGCTGTCCATCTCTGAGCACTGTCTTGTAGACTGCACCAAAGCCTCCACGTCCAAGCTCACAATCTTTATTCAACAATGCATGCCCACTGGCGCTGAACTCAGGGCTACCCTTGCCAAACATGACAAGCTTCCCAGAGCTAGCATCATTCACTGGGGACTGACTAAGGTAATCATCAGATAATGCAGTAGCGGGTGCTGAGCGTGGAGGAGCTGCACGGGTCCGGACACGGCGATTAAGCACAGATATGGTGATCACTCCAATAGCAATGGCTGCCCCACCCGCAATGGCAATGAGGGTGGAGATACTCAATATGATTTTCTTGTGATGCATGTTGCTAGGGGCACTAGGTGTAGCCTGAGACGAGGGATTTGATGAGGAGTTTGGGTTTAGCACAATAGGCTTTGGCATAACTGCGCTACATGAATCATTCTTCCGTGAGCTACACAGACCAGAATTGTCCACAAGGAAGGACTCAGGGATGTTGTTGAAGAAGCGGCTATTTGGCAGATCCCCTGTCAGCATGTTGTGCGAGACATCAAAGATGTGGAGGCTAGGAAGACTAGATAGCTCTATTGGTAGGGTCCCGTTAAGCTTGTTCTGAGAGAGATTGACCACTTGGAGACTTGTCAGGTTTCCCATGGTGCTAGGAATTGGCCCCGTGAGATTATTGTGTGAGAAATCCCTGCATTGGAAGAGCACAACTTTGTATTAGTCATAACGATTTCTAAGGCGAGTCATACTAGTACAGTGCACTGAGTTTAAATTTTAGTCTAAGCAGAGTAATTTGACAACGAGCGGTCCAAATCATGCTGATGTAGACATTTGACTCCAGTTTTGACTGTATCAAGGAAAAGAAAAGGAGTACTCCGTACTGTACAGGGATACTGATGTGAGCAAACCAAGGTAACAAACACAGACCCATAATTTGCGGTTTTGGGTTCCAAACAGAAAATACGACATCACTGTCCTACATCACTTTCTACAACGTCTCTGCGACCTAGGAAACCGAACTCAAACAAAGCAGCCATGAAAGGAAAAACAAATGGGCCTAGTCAACTTCACTAACAAGCAATCCCAATGACGTCAAATTTTCATTTCAGAATATGGGTATAGAAAGTAAAGGGAGAAACAAGAATTTACTTACAGTGCAACGAGGGAGCAGCAGTTCCCAATCTGTGACGGGATGCGTCCTGTGAGCGAATTCCTCCCCATCCGCAGGTCCCGGAGCGCCACCGCACCGCCGATCTCCGGCGGCACGGTTCCTTCAAGTCGGTTAGCGCTCACGTCCAGCACCTCGAGGAGTCTCATCCCACCAATGCCGGCCGGTAGCTGCCCCGAAAAGGAATTCGAGGACAGGTTCAGAGACTGCAAACCCGCAAAGACAGTGATCCGCGGCGGGATCTCGCCGGAGAACGCGTTGCTCGACAGGTCCAGCACACGAAGCGCCATTGCTGCGTCGTCGGGCACCTTCACCCACCCATTCAGCTGGTTGCCTGCCACCGAGACGCGCTGCAGCGGTAGGCCGAACACCCACCAGGGAAGATCGCCGGTGAGCGCATTACGGCTTAGGTCGACCTCCACAAATTTCTTGCAGTTGGCGACGGTGTAGGGAATGTCGCCGGCAAATCGGTTGCCCGATAAATCAAGGCGCTCCAGCGCCCACATTTCCCCGATCCACCGCGGCAGCTCGCCTGCAAGCGCATTGCCGCCGGCGCCGAGAAACTGTAGGCCGGTCAGCCTCCGGAGAGACTCAGGCAGGCCCCCGGTGAACAAGTTATGTCCAAAATCCAGTGACTTGAGCAGCGCCGCCTCACCGACATCCGCCGGTATCTCCCCGGCGAGGAGGTTTCGGCTCAAATCCACCTCCCGTAGCGAGCTGGTCCGGGGGAATCCGCCAGGCACACTCCCGGAGAGTTCGTTGCCGGAGAGGTCGAGATACCGGAGCGAAGGCAGTGACCAGAGCCCGTCAGGGATGGGGCCGGCGAGGCGGTTGGACGAGAGGTTGAGGGACACAAGCGACGCGCAGGACGCGACGGCGGGCGGGATGTAGCCCGAGAGCTGGTTGTGCGCGAGGGAAATGGCGCGGACGGCGCGGCATTGGGCGAAGAGCTGGGCGGGGACGGGCGCGGCGAGGCGGTTGGAGGAGAGGTCGAGGGAGCGCAGCCGCGGGAGCGCGGTCAGGAGGTTGGGGAGCACGGGGCCGGAGAGGTTGTTGCGCGGGAGCGCGAGGGAGAGGAGCCCGTCGAGGCGGGAGCAGCGCGCGCGGGAGGCGGCCTGAGAGCGACGCCGCCGGGAGCGAGAGCGAGGTGACGCGGCCCGTGCGCGCGTCGCAGCCAACGCCCGGCCAGGAGCAGGGGCGATCATCGTCCTCCGTCCACGTCGTGAGGCGGCCCGACGGGTCCGAGACGTCCGTCTTGAAGACCACCAGTGCGAGCACGTCGTCGGTGAGCGCGCTCGTGGTGGCGGCCACCGCGAGGAGTAGCGCGGCGAGGAGCAGGGAAGGGCAGGTGGCGGCGGCCATCACGACGCCGCGGGCAGTAGGAGGACGAGGAGGAGGGTGGAGGGATCACAGCGGTGCTCTGGCCATTTGCGCGGAGCTTTCTCTGGGCAGTGCGGGGAAGAGGGGTAGTGGCGAAGTGCAGCGAGGTGGTGGTGAGCGTGGCCGCGTGGGCGTGGAGCAGGCAGCCAGTGGGGAGAAGGGAGAAGCGAGTAGGCGAGGAGGCCCCTTGCGCTATTAATGCGCTACGAGTAGAACAAGTAGAAATGGACAAAATGATCTGTTTTCTCATTTTCCATGAGCCTTTGGGCCTGCGCAAATTGGCTGATTTGGCTGAATGGATATGATTTTTCGGAACATTTGATATCTTCGCGTTTCTGCAGCTATAACTAATCGACCTAAATCCTGAAACATCATTGTTTTGTTATTTCCTCCAATTAGATATTCCTTTGAGCAAAAAGTCTCGATTCACCTCAGCTTATCAACCCACTTATCATTCGTTCCAACAGTTTTTTTCTCTCATAAAAATCAGTTATTTTCAACTTACAACAGTATTTTTCTCTCACAAAAATCAGTCGTTTTTAGCTTATCAGCTAACTTATGAGTCGGTTGTGTAGTGTCCCTAGCTCACTACCACTAGTTCCCGCTTAAACTATGTGTTACTGCTTGCATTGTTACGAAGGATTCCCTCTCATTTCAATTTCTAAATAATAAGATGTTTTGATTTTTCTAGATTTATAGTTTTTGTTATATACTTAGATATACAATATATCTAGATATAAAGTAAAAACAATACACATAAAAAAAATCAAAGCATCTTGTAATTTAGGACAAATGGAATGCAAACTAAATCAAATGGGTCCTGAGTGTTGATACCAGCTATTACTAGATTAAAGTGATAAGATAATAAAATAATTTAAAGGTATGTAATAAAAGTTATATATCTAGAAAAAATAAAACGACGAAGGGAGAAACATAATCCAGATTACTGTGATCTTATCCATAATCTAGAAAGAGGCCTAGATTGTAACAATCCATGTGATAGATGTCCAGGTTGTTACACTACAAATTGTAGAAGCCATGTGCTTGTTTACTACGGTACAATAAAAATTCCTTTTACCCAAAAAATTTACTTGCCAGCAATTTCTCTTACCATCTATATCTACACCTAAGTGACTCTTTAGAATGCACGATTGTAAAAACATAGAGATAAAATATCCTAACACCTTAAATTCTGTGGATTGAGAAAACATAAAACACAGAAAATTAAAAGGTCAAACGTTTGAATAGAACATAGGAAAATAAAATTGATGAAAGAGTGACACAAAGAACACTTTTCATAATATTCATCTTGTTGGTAGAATTTCAGCAAAAATCCTATAAAATAAGTCATTCCATAGAAACTTCATACAATCTATAGGAACTCAATCCTTTGTTCGAAACAGCTTCAGAGGAAATTTTTCTAAGATTTTCAATCCACTAGAATTCCTCTAATTGTTTTTTTTTTGTACCAAAAGAGGGACTAAATTTGCTATTACGCTTTTATACAAATTTATATCTTGAATCTATCTTTTATTGTTAGATTCATCCAGACCGACCACAACAACCATATACTCCTGCCTTAAAATAATAAAACTAATCACCAGAGATACAACTATTAATAACAATGGAGAGGCTGATTTTAAAACTTAATTAGCTGGAGTCAATTTTAGTGCTAATTAAGTTTATGCGACCAAACAACTAAGCAATTTTATTTTCTTTATGGAAATTCAAAACAAAAGGAATTGGCGTCGGAAATTTGCCAAGTTTGTGATTCCAGCTTCCAGGCCTACGTTTGTCAGCAGTGTCTGAAGGTTGCTTGTATTCAATGTGTCCCAACAACTTTCATTTACACCGGCCGCTTTTGTTCAGATTCAGAACAGGGGCATTCAATGTGACTTATTGCGATCTGGAGGAGCATAGGGAAGCAGTGGCATTGCAGCACGGAGGCAGGCAGGTATGCCCAGTTTCCCACGCGGCCACGCCCCGGCCGGTTTGTGAGCCATGGACAGCTCTATTCAAAATTTACCGCCAAACGTCCAGTTCAGTCAGAGGCACTGGTAATCAAGTTTAAAATAAACAGTAGTGTGTCAAGTGAGATCAGATTCCTTGCAATGCCACTACAAATTTTATGTGCTGAGTCGTAGGAGTGTACTATAGTATAAGTAAACAAAGGGTTGTAACCAATGACAGGTTATTACTATTATACCATAATCGAATACACAATAATACAATATTACTGACATGTGGATCCAAGATACGGCTTCGTTGATGCAGTTGTGCCATAGATTACGCAAGGGATTAAGATACATACAGTATGAGAAAGGCCGGATGCAGGAGGGCAAACCGGAATGCTTTGCGGTGAGGGGAGAATCATGCAGGAGCAGGCTTGCTGATGGTGTCCCCCACAGGCTGCTTGTGTCGCTGATGTCTCTCATAATGTGTTTCAATTAGTCTTTCTGCACAAGTAACCTTCTGAGATCCACACCCACATGAAGATGCCTGTAGCTTTATGCAAAGAATGATTCAATAGTAGGCTCTGTCACCTTGCTTTAAACTATGCTATTGTTAAAGACAAATTTTCTACTAATTGACTTTACAGACCACTTATTGTACTCTGTAGCTGCTTTGTTTGTGGAGGTGACATGTGCAGACTTGTTTTATGCATCTTGTTAGTTCACTGACAGTGAAAAAAAAATGTGACCAACCATACGAGAAACCAAGTGTTTTTCATTAGGAAAATAGAAACCTAAATTTGAGTTGAAGAGAACTACATTTGATGGTTAGATGCATGTCCACATCTCCAATCCAATCAGTTGAGCTAAACTCACTTCCTTCCTCAAGTGACTGACAGTGTTTGCTCAAATTTGGCATGGAGAAAGCTGGGTCACATTAGAACCAAACAAAGATATGAAGGAAGATCTGAAAGTTTTGCACTTTATTTTAGCACAACTCAGATTTCACATGCCTAGATGATACAAATTTATCATGCGATAGCAAGAAAATGAAAATAGAAGCAGCATCGTTCGTGAAAATTCCAGCTTCGTTAAGCAAGATGAGGTTTAATTTTGGGCTTTGAAAGTGATCTCCATTGGTGCGCCTAGAGGGAGCGCCAGGGAGGCTCAGCTCAGCGAGTCGACATTGCAACAAGGCGACAACAGGGCTTGTGGGGCATCGAAACGGAAGGGTTAACCTTGAGGACACTGGGAGTTGGTGGCAAACCCAGCAATGGGAACCAGTGTAGTAGACAGCCAAAAAAGGGAGGAAAGGCGGGGGAGCCCACAGCCCAGGCAAGGAAGAGGACGGACAATGTCGAGGAGACAGAAGAAGACGCTACAGTAGGTAACATGACCTGGGCCATAGGAATCATGATCATATATGGATAATAAACGTGGAAAATTAAAATCAAACACTGTAGTACATTGCACATGTTGGATTTGTATTTGGTCTATTTCCATTTTCTAGTCTCTGTAATAGTTTTGCACATAACTAATCCAGCCTCCGGCTTTTTTTAAGGAAAGCTCTCAAAATGTGAAACCAAACAAAGGGAAGAAAATTTTCAGTAACCAAGAGCAATATTGATAGAAAAAAGAGAGTAGGCGAGTAAATAGTTGGAGCAAGAGCTGTAGCTTAAGGTTGGAAGAACATTCTATTATGGATAGTTGCAAGTATCTCAACTCTGCCGATAAAGGATACAGAGATTCTGATCAAGATAAAAGGGAAAAGGATACTATTATACGGTCCTGTTCTTGGAAAAAGAGTTTGATTTGCTTTGTGAGGTTCTACCACTTGGAACTTCAACCATAAAATTTCGATTCTGGGTGCATGGTTTAGCAACCACAAATTCAGCTACACATCATATGAAAGTGGAACATGATGATTTCTGTTAGCTCAAAAGGCTATGCATTCATGTTTCATGCCATTATTAGCATGGTTAAATCAGGGGGAAGAAAGCAAATTTATAATACAACGGCGTTGTGAGAGGTTGCACCTTTGGCATCTTCTTTATCCAGCAAAGTAACATCGTCACTGAAGCAAGTTTAACCAGAAGCCTCCCCAAAGAGAGGGCTACCAGTCTACCACCTCCAGAAAGCAGGAAACAGAGACAACGGAATGTTAGAGCATCAGCCAAGCAGCTTTCCAGGTCATGCTTAGGGGAATTAATGCTGGAGACCGGAGAGTATACTTGACTAGTCACTAGTGTGACCAACTTCAAGCAAGGTAGCAGGCCAGTGTCTAGTGAACTAGCAGCCAAAGAACAATTGACCATGTAGAATAATTGCTGTGCTAACTGTACATCCCAATATTTAGTACAAAGAACATGCTAGTCACAAGAAGACTACCTACTATATAGAATATCATAGACAAATCCATGCTCCTCACCAAATCTTATCTCAGATTCTTAAAATGTGTCAGTAGTCGGTAAAATGCTGTAGCAGACAGCAGTAATGATATGAAAATGCTAAGCGAAATAGATATGGCTAGGAGATCGTGGAGCAAGCAATGCTCAGAGAATTATTGTTGCAGACAGCTCATATTGATATACAGAAGGCCAGACACCATGAAAGGTGAGCAACAATTGTGTATCAAAAAGCGTGAATGCGTTATGGCTAGAAAATGCAGATCTAGGAAGTTCAAAAACATAGCAGGCATACAAAACGGAATCAAATAGCAATAGTTTTTTTACATTAAAAAATTGCACCAGATACAGAGAAATTGATAAATTGGTTGAATTTAAAAAGCTGAAACCCTAGAAGAAGATAAATCATGCATCTTAGTCCAAGTGTCTAGTTTTTTTATTTATTTTATCATTTTTAATGGTGAATGGCACATACAATTTCAAATTTATGTTAAACAAACGTACTGCTGTCAAGGGAACACAAATCCCTTTAAATCCATTCATTAGTTCAAAAAACTTTAGTATGACCCAATGAGTCAATGACCAAGAACATAGATCCAGATTATGAAAACTAGCCCAAAAGCAGGACAGCAGGGGTGCGCATCATGTTAAAGGCAAAGAGACATAAAGGGAAAAGGGAAAAGGAATGTGTGGACCAGTTGACAGTGCTGACCTGACATACAGAGTGGGAACCAGAACTGTTTCCACACAGCTCCCAGTGACATTATAATATATCAATACCGCAAGCTTTACAAATTACAGGCACATATGGATCGGAGCACGGAGCACACATCTATAACAGACTAACAGAGAATAATAGAAGTAGGTCACGTTAGCACACTAACCCAGGAACCAGAAATAATAACAGTAGTGATTTCAATTCTGCAATATATCGATTGGCAAGGTCAAAAAGTTTCAAGACTTACTGATTGTTTTAACTTACAAGTATACAACTTCAAATCGATTTCCCAGACAAGCAAGTTCAGCACTGAATAGATTGTACGTTCAGGAAGGTACAAAATCTGAAACTAATCAGTATCACATAAGAGATCTGCTTGGACTGAGACATATAAAGTAAACTTACAATGGCAGTGCAGTAGGGCCAGATATGGTGAAGCATCAAAGATAGCATGAAGAACCTTGCAATCTGGAGTTAAGGAACCCAAGATGAGAACAGCCATTCATGCATTATTAAAATTGCAAATAAGAAAGGATAACATCACTATTTCACAGGTAAATGGCAACTGTTGATGGATTAATTAATTACTTGTAACTGATGCATGTAGCAGATTAACATATACTAGCGTGGATAATAAAGATGCTATATTGCACAAACCGAATAATAAGGGCAGCCTGCTGATTCCCCTGAGGATATCATACTCCATTGTCAAGCAAATGTGTCTATGCTGTCATCAATCTAGCTGTACAGGGGAGTAATGAAACGCATAGCTCAAATCTCTCTGACTGCATAGCAAACAAACAGTGTGCTTTTCTAATTTTCTGAAGTTTGATCGTCTGGATCTTCACTTCACAGCCATTCCCTGAACTTGAGAGAAAGGCCGTTTGCTGAACTCCGAGCAGAATAACTTTTTCTGATGATCAATGCTTGTGGTGTGGTCTGCCACTGTTGAGCTAGGACCCTGAGCTCCACACTCAAGCTGCAGATGACTAGCATTGGCCTTTTCCTTGTATTAGTTCTAATTGCACCTGGCAATAGAAGAACAACAACCCCAAAAAAGTAACTTGTCTGGTTAAAGAAACAAATAGGACAGATAAAGAATACAGAAATAAAAACGATAGTCAATGACTAAAAAAATGTGAAAGGACACCCCAATTCCAAAACAGAACACTGTGGAAAGGAGAATTTCTGTACATGCTTAAAACAGCATTTGAAATGCTAGACATGATCCACATAATGACATAAATCGGTGTGGATACAATCCTCTGAGTACAAAAAAAGAAGACAAAACATATCTTGCGCTGAATATTCGTAAACAAGCAGTCAGGAACATCACCAGTTTGCACTCTGCAGCGTCAATCTAGATATCCTATCTTAAGCTAGTGCTGCTCAATACTGTGGAATAACAAACTTCTTCACACGTAAACCAGTTAATTGCTAGAAAATCTGGATTAGCCAACAAATAAACTGCCATGGCCACTAGAATACATGCAAAAGTTCAGATTCACAGGTGCAATAGCAGTGCAATGGCCATTCATCATATCAGTTCTAATTTGAAATTGGCCTTCATATGATCAGTACAGATTCACAATAGCGGACACTCATTTGAATGCTATGACACAATACAACCAACACTAATCCAAAAGCCCAAACAACTTCAGGTCTGTACACCAGCTTTGGAAGGTGGGTTCGAAGTTCAAACACCTGGACCTGGTTCAGTAATTTTGCCCACAAAATCTAAATATTAAGCAACTGTAAATACGATTAGAAGCGATAACCTTTACCGTCGAGCTAACAGCGCTAGAGATTCGAGAGAACCATTCGATTTAGGGCAGATTTGGGGCGGGAAATACCGGAAGTCTCAGCCGGTCGGTAGATTCCGGCGGACACGGAGAGTAGACCACCGCGGCAGACAGATTCCGGCGCGTCCACCAGAAAAAGATCGGAGAACTCCAGGCGTTTCCTCCGCTTCAATCGCAGCGCTGGAGCTGATGGTGGATTTGTAATTTGAGATCGTGAAAATCTCCCCAAAACCGCGCTTGGTTTTGCCGGTTTTAACTGGTGGGCCAATGGGAAACTCGCTACTAGGCCCATTAATGGATCGCAGGGTGAATCGTTACGGCCCAATACAACACCGATGTCCCTCCCCTCGGACGCCGTAGCCTTTCACTCGCAGAATCGGACGCTGACCTCCCGCAGGCGGCGAAGAGCTGTGGGATTCTCTCCTGGTCGCCAGATCCTCCTGCTCGCGGCGCAGCGGAGCCCACGCGATGCCGCCGAGGAGGAAACGGCGAGCGCCCCCCGCCAACTCGCTGAAGCAGACGGAGCCGGATCCGCAGGTGCCTCCTGGCGCCGACGCGCCATTGGAGGAGCGGCTGATATGGGTCAGCCAACAAGAATGTACGGCACTCTATCACCCCTTCTACCCCTCCCCATCTCTGCTAGGGATTGCCCTACATTTCAGTTCTTGGTTGATGCTGAAAGAATCAGAGGCGCTAGATTAAGTGAAGCACCCTGATGGTTGTATTTCAGGCAGGAATTTCACTGGAATATGTTCCATTCTAGTTTCTAGAGCAAAAAAAATACAGGAACAGAAGGGGGGGGGGATGGGATGGGATCTAGTTATGTTTACATATTCTCATGAACGAGTATGATTCAAATTGCTAATCCAGAGTTCTGACAAAAACAGGCGAGCGTCGGATTACTGCCATCAAAGCAACACGCGATGCAGAGGCTGGGAACATACCTTACCAGTTGCAATTGGTAAGGTCATATTGTTCCAAGGAGCAATTGGAGAGAAATGCTATGCAATATTTTCAGGAGCACTTTCCCGGTCTATCGGTTGTTCCGAATGAGGAGTGTGGTGTGCTTGAGCTGAAATGGAATAATGGCAACGAATGGATGATTGGAGACTTTGCAGATGACAGGACTCTGCGAGCTTCTATTGCATCATTCACAACTGCTGATGTACTTCAGTTCCCAAGTGATTCAGGTTTGACCAAGTCGTCTACCTACTAATGGTTTATTTACTTCAAATTGTAGCCAGCTAAATTCGGACTGCTCAAATGATATTTTACCACTGCATATTCAGTTGGGGAAGACTTCTACAGACGCACTAGCAATTTCAGTGATTTTGTAAGTATTTTCACCTGTAGCATGTTTGTGCTCTAGACTAGACTTCACTACTCTTATGAGTACATGTTGCTTCGAAGGCATGGAATGAGCAGCCTGAAGGCCAAATGGCAGGAGCAGCAGAAGCTTTTCAGACACCTGGGGTATGCATTTTTCTTCTTTCCAGTTTATATACATTTGGTAAAAAATTGTATTGCATTCTATTTCTATAGTACCATGTTTCCCAAGTAAATGCTGCTCCTAGATGCGTATAAACATACTCCTTCAACAGGCTGTAAGTAACCGGCTATCCTGCGGCGTGACTCCCAAAACCATAAGGTTACCCAAGAATGGTGAAATGCTCTTATCTGTGCGCGGTTCACCTCTTGGGGTCTATAAAGAAGAAAATTTAGCAGTCATTGAAGGTATTGACCTTGTTCTCTAGTTTTCCACTTTTCCTGGCAGAAGCCTCATTCAGTGTTTTCCTGTTAAGTAACCATTTTTTCTTATTCCAGAATCTGGTAACGGGAATGAAGATGCTCCCTGCTAATTCACTAGATATCAGCACCAGTAAGAAATTCATGTGATCGATTCATTACTACAATTATAATTACACAACTATCATGAGATTGATCATTATCTGCATTGCAAGATGTTGACAGCCTTTGACAATAACTGTAAGTCTACGTGAAGTTCATAGACTGACTGGGGAAGAATCTGATTTGTTCTGTGATTGGCACCTCGCTTCTCAATGCACCTTGAAATTAGTGTATTTATTTAGGTCTCTGTAATTTGATGAACCCTGTTGTAGCATGCCGACTTTTATTCAGATGACGTCATGCTTTCAGCAGTGTTGTTAGCTTTGCTGCTAGGAGGTCGGCAAAATCAATTGAAGAGTTCCGTGCCATTTATGAACTGGGCCAAAGTTATCTAGTCATGTACTGCCTTATGCAATTTCACTCCATTCTTTCTCAACCCAACCTTCGCTCCAAGCATATTTCTAGAGATTGAGGTTGGGGGAGAGAAGAATGTTGTGTAAGAGGGCGAAGACAAGTGGAATGTAAGTTTTACTACTTGCTGGTGTGGGAGCTCAAAAAACTTTGTTACATAACAAAGTAAGCCGTGTATTAATGATGAAACATGTTGTAATAGCTAAATACTAGTACATGAATAAGCTATAGACACAGCTACAACCTACATCGAACTGTATTATTAGCCATGCTCTTGTAGGGTTGAAAGGTTATTTCTATAGTACTAGTAGTTGTTTTTGCTTATCCATGTGTTGTTTTCTGTTAGCAGTTGTCTTTATTTGAAATGCACGTTAGCAAAGGTGGCTTAGGCACTTTTGGAAACAAAAGACGGCGACACGTGCTCGGCCACTACGAAATTGTACATGTTGATTTTTGTTCTTGGATAAATCATTCCCGCTGACCTGATCGATCCAACGACCATGCACCTGATTTGGTTCGGCTCGCCGCCGGCAAAGGGGAAAAGGGAACAAAGTGACAGTAGGCGAGCGAAGGTATGGAACTTTCGGTTGAAGATCAGTCGTATTGCATAGATGTGACGCTGAATCCGGCCATTTTTGTTCAGTCATGTACTGCTGCTGCTGATTCATAGAATCATGGCTGGTTCTAGCCATTCACATACCGGTAGAAAACAAACCAGTCAAAAAGAGCAGACATCACCAACCGGCAGACAGAGGGTGAGTTGGTGGAGAACAGGAGAGATTTTTATCCTCCTGCCTACAGGTCAAAAGAGCATATATAGCATTACCAAGCAAAATCTGCAGATGGACTAATCTTTCTGGCGTGCAGATGGACTAATCGCTACCCCACGTTCAAACCATTTAATAGAAATTATAGGAACATAGTCACAAACAATTAGTTGGGCTAATAACGATACAACAAATGTGCACTACCTACCGTTACGTTACAACATCGTAAAGTACACACTATGAAACCAACAAAATACTAACATGTGCCGAGGGAAAAAAATCAAGAATGCGGCACAAAAGGACGCTCGCCAAAAGCATGACTAGCAAATGAGGAGCTGCAGGCAGCAAAGCAATCAGGCCGGGGTCAGAGTCAACAATTGCAACGACAGATTAAACAAACTTTCCACAGACAGGAATTCAACATCTCTAACTAATGCAACAGATATCATAAACAGTTTCCTTGTACTGGCTGCAACATGCCACATGAGATCATCATGCGGATAGAGACATTCGATGACACAAATGCTTGCCGACAAGCAACAACACTAGGCACCCAACACTTGGCACCAAAGGAAACAACTGAGACATTTGACGAACGAGCAGGGTGAACAGAAACTGAGAATTGAGTTTATTGCATTATGAGGTTACAAGGCCCACTCAGCACGCTGCTTCCACCCAATTAGAGCACAAAAAGGTATCTACAACCTGATCCTATTTACAATTCGTCCTGCTCTGCTTAGTTACTACTCGAGACTCAAGGGCACTACATAAGGCCACTTGTCTTACAATACCATGGCTAAAATCACTAGGCTAACAAAGAAACAAATAAATCCAAGAAAAGGAAATAAAAGAACAATATGGACAATCAAAAGCCTTCAACGCTAGACCTACGCATAATAGGAGGTGTTTTCTTTATAGAGCTTACACCAGGATCATCCAGAGTAGAAGAGCACGTCCTTGGATGAAACAAGGCAGATGTTGATGACCTTGGTGAAATCAAGTGTTGGTTATGTGAAGGCGGCGATGGAGAGAAAGTTATGACAGGATGATGAGGCACAATTCCATTTAGGGATGTAGATTTTAACATTATTTTTCTTGGTGCAGCAGAAGGTTCTTGCAGAGGATATCTGCACGGAACCTTTATTTCCTGGACTCTTGCTAGGGACTCCACAACATCCCTCATGGTCGGCCTCTCTGATGGATCTTTATGCAAACATTTCAGAATGATGTCTGCTACTATCCGAGCAGCCTTAGTGGGAAAGCGCCCTTTTATACGGGAGTCCATGATCAGAGATAGGCGACTATCATCAGTAAGGAAAGGCCTACTCCACCTGACAATATCACGTTCTTCTTTGCAAGAATTGGTGTCAAGGTTCTTCCTTCCAGTTATTAGCTCCAGTAACACAACTCCAAAGCTCCAGACATTGCTCTTGGGAGTGAGTAAACCCTTCTCCAATGTCTCCACGGAAAGGTTTGCTGCAGACTGAAAAAACAGATCTCTAGTGAACAATATGATATCGGTCAATTAATAGGTATGATGCAGGTTTTATATCACAATATTATATATATATTCTTTTTAATTGAACCCAGTGTTACTTATACAACAAAATAAAGTATGTACTCATGCAAACTTGTAGGTTAAGGATACTATTGGAAGTTTGGAACCGATGGAAGGGAATGAGACATAAGTTGTGCTGCCACTCAGGGAACAACATAAAATTCTAAATTATACTCAGGCATACAAAAACCTACCGCAGATGCATTAGATATCTCCTCAGTATTGAAGCCAACACAACCATATCCTGAAAGCTTAGCAGTGAAATCTTTATCTATTTGGATGTTCAAAGTTGAGAACTCGCTGTACATGGCCTGAAAACAAATGGAAAGCTCAGTGCTGGGATAATGTGGTAGAAAGCCAAATAAAAAAATTAAAAGCACAACTTTTGCATAATGTGACGACAAATCAAGTAGCATGCTCACCTGAAAGGGTCCTTCATCATGCAAGAAAGCTAGACCTCTGGCGGCGCCAAGGGCAACCTTCAAACGTTTAGACCAGTCCATGAAACGACCATCAGGTCTTCCAAAGAGTAGCTTATCTAAGCTCCCATGATGAAGCCGTTCATAGACCAACATCCTTTCATTAGAATCTTCTTTTGCATAATAGCCAATCAGTTTACATAAATTGGGATGCTGAAGCGATGCCAATGTAGTCGCTTGTGTTTTAAACTCCTTCAAACTCTGCAGGTGATAAACAATAATATCAATATGTTAATCAGCAGAATAATGAGCTAGATAGTAGATATACAACTTAATAAACTTGATTGAAACATCAGTGTATCAGCCTATCGTAACACACGTATGTCCAATTGATCATTTAGAATTTAGAATTTTTAAGCAATAACAACCATTTCATGCTAGCAGCTGCATTTACTCCAAAATGTCCCGAAGTGGCTATTAGACCAAAGTTCTCTACATCAAAACTATATGCAATAGAAGGCATGAAAAATCTCAAAAACCAAAATAAACATTGACAGGGCTTGGGCCAACATAAAACTGACTGGAGACAAAACAAAGAACAAATGAGAAAGAGTGCAAAGAGCATCTTGCAGTAAATAGTAAAGGCAAGATCAACTACACAGTTGCTTCAGAAACGTGTTACCTAACCCCACACCTGCTGCGGTCCTAATTAGCATTCAAAATAATGGAATGGCATATTAATTATAGGGCCAGCCTAGCATATGTCAGTAGAGTAGGCATTTGAGCACATGCCCACAAAATGAGTCTGATCCTGTAGCCTGAACTCAGATCCTTAACAGAAGAATAATTAATGATGCAGAATTACTGAATGGTATTCCATGAAGGATCAAACTATGTCATAAAAACACCAGACACCTCTATCGGCAATCTGACCAAACTAGAAAGTTGGGGATGCAAGATCATGGCTTAAATTGGCTTTAAAAGCGATCTGCAGATCAATGGCTGAGAAAGATACCTGAGTGGAGGGTAGTAATCGAGCTACCGTTGCTTCAGTGGTCTTCGTATCAATAAATTCATCCCTAAATGTTGCCTTGTATGATGTTGAACCAAGCGTTTCTGAAACACACTGGTCACTTGAAAACCATTGGCAAGCAGACGAAACCTCCTCGTAAGAGAAAATTCTAAGTCCATCAGATTTCTTTGGAGGCAATGGGAGAGGGCCGGACATCTCCAATGGCCCACTCACGTTGCTGGCTTTGAAGCTACCAGAGTTCCTAAAAGAATGTCCTTCTGGTGATGGAAGAGGAAGGGGCAAAGGATTTGAAAAGCGATGCCCCTTTGTCGAACCTTCCCTATCCCTAGAGTCGTCTTGATCTCGGTATTCAGCATATGGAAATCCAAACTGATCGACCACGATAAGGGTTGATGGGGCAGACAACACCCGATTTCTGCTGTTTGTAACTTTATTTGATGATGACTGGGATAGCTTAGCCCTGTTCCTAAAACTAGGAGGAGCTGATTGCAAAGATGGCACATGAACTTCTGGCTCCGGAAGTCTAGAGGACGATTCCCTTGCATCAACCGATTTCTTGCTTGGAACAAGAGGATTATCAAAAGGGTTTTTCTTCTTCTTGGATCTGAGAACAGTGAAGCAACCCATCATTGGTACAGCTGGGAAAATTCCTGCATAATCCAAAAAAAAAAAAGGTTATCACATATTGCAAAAATTAGACAGATCCGTGTTACGCTAAGATACTTGTCAATATCAACACAAAACTTATGCGACGTATCAGGTATGGTATCTACTGAAGCCAAATCCTGAACAACAGACAATGCAAAATGCGGCAAGCTATTGCAGGTGAAAATTCGTAGCTGAATAATCACACTTCAAAATCGAAACCATCACCAGCAGAGACAGGTTCGGACCCCGTAAAGGATACGGCACGGGTGCACACATGTCAGCCGATGATTTTTGCAAAACAATGGAAGTTAGTAGGCATAATACATGCATATACACTGTAACCAGATCAGATCCGAATACAAATGGTTGGGTTAGGGTCTGGGAGCTCTGTTTCGCACAGCAGGAAAGGAAGACCAAGGGGTGGGCGTACCTGGTGGTGTTCGTCGCCGGCGAAGGGCCCGAAGATGACCTGAGCACCTGTGGCTTAGGGCGGCTGCGACGGTCGCCCAATCCTCGCCAGAGAGAGAGAGAGAGAGAGAGAGAGAGAGAGAGAGAGGAGAGAGAGAGCACGCAGGGGGTGAATGGAAGAAGAACGGGCAGGAATGGGTTGTATATAGGCAGACCGGGGTCCGTCCTCCGTGGCAGGAATGGGTTGTATATAGGCAGACCGGGGTCCGTCCTCCGTCGTAGGGCGCCTGCAGCAGGCTTGTCACTTGTGTGATCCAACAGCATTTTAGGCAGGATTATAATATTCTCTAATAATAATAAGAAGAAGAATAATAATAAAATAATAATAATAATAATAATTGGTCAAGGTAGCAGGATATATATGGAGGTAAATAAAGGCGAGAAAAGCAAACGGAGGTAAAGCGAGCAAGTAACCACAAGAAAAGGTTTTCACAAAACAACAAAAAAGGCATGGTCAATAGCAGAGTATATTTCACTATATTAATAATGATGGTTTTTTAGATGGTTTTCAAATTTCTCTCCTAAACCTAACCTTACAACTAAAACACCATTAGAGTTTGTATTGTTTGAGTAGAATTAAGAATATGAAATGTACACTACCAACCACCAAATTGAGGGAGTGTAATTTCTAGGGTAATTTTTCTTATCAAATACAATGGAGAAGGTCGATGCATGAAGTTTATGTACATTGTTAGATATAAGCCATGTCATGGCCCTTTGCCACCGGACGCCGAGTTCTAGCTTTCGCATGCCTAAAGTGCGGTAGATTGAAACGGCACCACATATTTGGCAAGGTTTCACGGAGAAAAATACGGAGGCAACGCGCGTAGATTCCTCGACATGCTAGAACAACATAACAACTAGACATATCTATGTTGGGTTTTTAAGGTGAAATGTAATTGACTATTAAACGGTAAGTCGTTCTAACTTTTTTGGTTATGGTATGTAGCTAGATACAAAGTAAAGCTATATACTTATCTAGAAAAGCCGGAACAACTTACAATTTAGAACGGATGAAATATTATTAGAAGAGAAGTATGGGTAGTATTGCATGGGTCAAATATTGCTACGACAAATCGTATATCTACATGTTATCTCACTTTATTCTACGTGAATATAATAGATGCCAATGATGTCACACCTATCACTCAATAGTTGATTTCTAATAAGAAAATAATTCTCTTCTAAACTTAATGTTATCCAGTAAGAAGTAAAGTTTTTCTTTGACGTTTAATTTTCTCATTCAGAAAAGTGGTGCGCTTCTTTGCTCGTCGAAGAACAGTGGGACCTTGCACGTAGTTCTCTTCTATGTTTGGATTTGGGAACTTAGTGGGATATATCGATGTTCCTCTCTTCAAATTTATTTCCTTTCCTACTAAGCTGTCACTACCTCCGTGGCGTGACGAAGTGTGTCATTTTGTCTCGAAAGTTGACGGCGGGACGGCTTCGAAGGTGTTGACGAGTCAGCGCTAGCTCTCAATCAGCTCTTCTCCGTTCTATAGGAGAAAAAGAAAATAATGCGCCCTCATTCAAACAAGAATAGTGAATAATGTTCCTGTCGCTTTGTAATCGTGCGACACATTGTTTTTCTTCGTTGTTTACGTGTAAGTGCAAAGTAATGAATAGAAATGTACTCGTACCTACTATTGTTATATATGTAGTGACGTGGAAGCACAGCAGATTACTTGGCCGTCTATGAAAAGGATCGCGTGCAGGCATCTCTTGTTGAAGTCACTGCATGCTGCGCCGATATGCCTCTCTTGTTGAACTGAACGGAAACATCCAAACCTTTGGAAACACAACAACTATCGTTTCTAGAAAGTATCTAAAGCACGGTGACCTGCAGGGCCTCAGCGGGATAAAAAATTGCTCTCAAAACGCTAGAACAGCATGAGATGATCTTATCGATCTGTGTTCGAATGTCGCCAACTCGACATTGGCGTGAACGTACTGGGATTTGAGAATGTGCTTATTAGCATCAGCTAACAGGTTTGACCAGCTGCCTTGAGGGGGGTTAGTTGAGGAGGGTTTATTTGCCGTACTGGCACCTAATGATGTAACCGTACAATTTAAGCTAAACTAAACGAAATCACCCGAGTGTTAAGACTTTTCTTACTGTATTTTTTTTACCAAATATATTGACAAACGTAAATGGAAGTTGTAGGCCAGACTGACTCAGCCGCCAAATCTAGTGCAAATTTGAATTTCGGCTTTGACAGAGCTACGGAGGACAGAATGGTTTCAGCAGAAATTTCCTGCACGGAAAACGTACTGGTTTTCAGAGTAGAATTTTCTTCTTTTTTTTTTTTTGAGAAGATTTTCAGAGTAGAATTTTCCACAAAGCGGTTATGAGAAACAGAGTCCAAGTGAAGACGTGAAGTGCATGATCGTCGAACGAAGGAAAAGTATATAATCCGAGGACTCGAATGCAAATGCGCAGCGCACGCGAAAGGCCCTCCTCTTAAATAAATCGGTCAAAGAGAGAGACAGAGGATGGGGCATTGAAGGGAATATCCTATTCGAGGGGCCGTATACTACAGCTCTACTCCTACTACTGCCATACTACTACTACTCCTCCATGGTCAGGTCATAGATATGTCGAGGTGTCAGCGGGGCCCACGCGGATGTTGACAGGCCAGTCAAAGACGAAAAAAAAAATTAGACAAGAGGAGGAGTTTCTAGTTTTCCAAGGGCGTAGTTGGAGTCAAAGAAAGGGAAGGGACGGACCATCGGGACGAGGCGTTTTGACCGCATCCTGCCCGTCCAGATGGCGACCGATGGCCTTGATCGGCCTGTCGCCGCGCCCCGCCGCGGCCCCACCGGTCGGTCGGGAGTAAAGCTCGAGGATGGACCACGCGCGCGCGCGAGCATTGATGGGGCTGCCGCCTGGCGAGGCCGCCGGTGGGGCCGGCATGATTGGGTAATCAATCATCCGTGACTACCAGTCCAGGCCTCGCACGGATCTCGAGGCATGGCGTGGCGAGGAAGGAGCGCATGCACCGTGACGCATCTGGGTGGGCCGCCAACCAATGGGACAAGTACTACTAGTAGTCCGCTGGAAGCCGGAAGCAACGTACTACTAATCCATGGAGGCCGTGGGATCGGACAGTTACCTCCTCTTTGGGGCTGTTTGAGCACGAATTTCTGTGTTTTCTTTCAGTGAAATTTGACTACTTTTTTTGGTGACATTTCTGTATTCCAAATAGACCTTTACTTGAAGTCTTGAACTACATACAGAATAACAAAAAAAATAAAGAACATAAAGTATATAGAAACTCTCTGAGTGTTGCCATCCGTTTAAAGTACTCGTTTGGCCAGTTCAAGATTTCAACTAAATTAATAGAAAATTAACATTAACGTAACTACTATAAATATATGCTCTATAATTAAGCTAGTAATATTTTTTAGGTGCCAAAGCATTAGTATTTTAAAATTCGATCAAATTTAAAAATATTTAATTCATTAAAAATCGTACTCCAGTTGATGAAGAGGGTTTTCCAAACGAATGCTCGGTGGTTTCGTTTCGTTCAAATCTCTAATGTACTCCCTCTGCCGATTGTTCAAGCTCCCTTCTAGGTACATGCACCGTACTATAAATTTAGACAGTATTGTGTTTAAATGCAAGTAGAGTGATCTGAACATGGATACCAATAGACAGTGCTAAAACGATATTTAATATGAGACGGAGGGAGTACTTACTCTACTAGTACGGCGGGCACATACACCACCGTGGAAGTACGGCGCGCATGCCCCATTTCAGGTTTACATACACGAAGAAAAACGTTTCACTCGTGCATTGCGTGGCTACAAAATTAAGTGTTTCCAGCAGTCGTGTTCTTTCCACGACCATTTGTTTTATCCACGGCTAGCTAGGGCAGTCGGTTCGTGTGGTTGCACCATCTGTGGCTCGACCGTTCGGTGTAGTACTGTATCTGTGAATGAACTCACGCGCGTCGGCGTCGCACCGTTTCCGTGGCGCACGCCCGATGATATTCCCCCATGCTTGGATTCACAACCTGGCCCTCGATCGGCGTGGTCTCCACGGCTCGCCGCTCCCGCTGCACCCGCCCCGCCGCCCCGGGAAACCCATCTTTTCACATGCCCTTTCTTGGCGCTCCGCTCCTGGTCCTGGCGGCGCGGCTCGGGCGCTGCCAAATGCCGAAGGCGTCGCGGCTCGGTTCGGCTGGGTGCGTGGCGTGTTCCGCGTCAGAGGCTCAGTCAAGTCGTGGCCCTGGTGGAATGGAATACTAGGCGGGGGGAGAGAAACAGACAGACGGCAAAGATTCCTTCCGAAAAACTTCCGTAACGCAACAAAAGCAGTGTTAGCGCCGGGACGGGACGGGACGGGACGGGGCGCTTCCGGGTCCGGACGACGTCGCAGCAGCGGATCGCAAGGAATCAACGGAATAATGGCTGCTCGCCTGGCGGCGACCAGCGGTTTCCGCGTCCTTTTCTCATCACCGCCGCCCGCGCGCGCGCGCGCCTGGGCCTGGCGTCTCGTTGGATTCGTCGCCGGTGGCAGGCGATAGGAACAACAAAACTTACAACAACAAGGATCGTTATTTTTCGGAAGTGTGACCGTCAAGTTCCCCGCTGCGTTCCACGGGTCGCTCTCTGCTCACGTCCCTGCTGGTGGCATGCAGAAGCAGAGCCGAGCGAGGAGGTTCTAGCAGCGGCGCCAGCCACTGGTGCCTGTACGCTGTACCTCACAGTAACGCAGATGCTACTAGCCCGTTGAACCGTTCCCGTGGCTCTCACTCTCTCACCTTTGGATTGGAGGAAGGAAGGCTCGCGAAGAGAACGATGCCGATGCATGAGCATGACAGCATGCAAGCATAGTATTCTTCTTCTCCTGGTAGTCCAGCGGTATTCCTACAGGGTCACTGTCCGTGGCCTCTTGGGTCTACCAAGTGGTATTACTACTGCTCTGGTTTCTCTCGTTAATTCGTGGCGGCGTTCTTTGACGTGTGCTGTCGGAGTAGTATATACTCGTAGACCAATGGCAGTAGCAGTGATCCATTTCGCATCCTCTCCGGTTCTGGCAGGTGGTGAGGTGAGGTGAGGTGAGGTTCACGGCCGTGGCTTTCTGATGGCCGACGACACAGATACACAGAGTAGATTGGCCAAGTTCAGAATCATCTGTGTGGTATGCAACTCTGACGGGTCCGGTCCGTGCGCCACGTTCAGTGAATGTGACTCGCGTTTTTTTCCTAATAAATACTCCTACTATAAGATAAGGTGAAGATAAACACGAATTGGAAACCGTGGTCCAAGGTCCAAATCCTAGTCCTTGGGGTCAACATGCTCGACTTGCTGACTGGCCAGCCAGAATAACCCAATCGATGCATTGCATCGATGCCAAGTTTGAAACGAAATCGGCTCGATGAATCCCTTGATTAATCTTCTCTGGACCTGTGTGTTTGCCTGTTTGTGTTTGGTACGGCGGCCCAAGGGACAAGCGTACACTAGTCCAGCCCCTTCGTTTCACACGATACAGTATTATACTACTACTGTTTGCAAAGCATCGTCGATTAGGGAATTAGGGTCGTTGTGTACACTTGGCGTTGATGCGTCCCGATACCAAACGATTTACACGTACGCAGCCTGAATCAGCCGTGTGAACGGTGACTACTTAGGGAAAAAAAAAAAAGCTAGCTGCTTTACAAGGGATAATAGCCACTCAAGTCATCGCGTTTCCTTTGCGTTTCTGTTTCTGCATCATCCGCGGTAGTACAGCTCGGATGATTCTTTGGTCACTCTGACTGAACCCTCAATCAAGACTAGACACATGCGGCATGCATGCGAATTGATTCCAGATTCTGAATGGAAGGAAGAATGGTATGGTATGGGGGTCTAACCGTATTCCCTTCTTCGCAGGAGAACCGAGAACTGGACTGAGCGGCTGAGGACCGACGAAAAATACGAAGAAATCTCATGAATAACGGCGCATCTCAATCTGGAACCCAAACTCTTCCATGACCATGAGAGAATCGCCAAGCCAGCAGCCGTTCAACATTTTACGCACGATGGGACTGGGGTTGATCAAGATATAGGGTTTACATTTCAACTTCACTGAAACTCAGTGGACCATCAACGAGTCCGTGGCTGATTATTGCTGTACTGCAGACTAGAACAAGCTTCTTGCTCCGATGAAGAACAAGATAAGTCGGTCATTGGGCCGGCCCATGGACTTGAAGCCTCAAAGTTTGGCCGATCTAGCAAGAGAGGCCCGTGGATATCCCTGAGCCTAGTTGGGCTGTTGTAATTACCTTTTTCTATTTTAGGCCTTTTTTTATAAAAGTCTGCATGTCATCTCTAACCTCTAAAAAGGATAAAACATATCCCTCAACTTTTAAAACCGTTCATATTAATCCCTCGGCGGTTTTCGATAGAGGCCGGCTGAATCTTTAAAAAATTATAGTAAATCACAGAAAAATTATAAAATAGAAAATTCAATTTTGTTGGACTTCACATAAGTAGAGATCTCAGTGAACATATAATATGTTATACTTTGGTACAAAGTTTTTATTGTAGCTTTAGATCTGTGTATTTCTATAATTAAAATAAATTATACAATAAAAACTTTGTACTAAAATATATCATATTATATGTTCACCATGTAGATCTACTCATGTGGATTCCAACAAAATTAGATTTTCTATTTTATGATTTTTCTATAATTTACTATGATTTTTAAAATATTCAGCCAAAATAAATAAAAAGGACAAAACCAGTAGCAAAACCATTTTTACTATAGCAAAACCACTATTGAAAACCACCGAGGGATGTAATATGAACGGTTTTAAAAGTTGAAGGATACGTTTTAACCTTTTTGGAGTTCGTAGACAAAACTAAAGGTTTAAAGTGAAAACACATGCAAATATGATAAAAGGTTGTCTAAATTTATCAAAAAAATCACACATGTAGATGATATGATAATAAACAAATAAAGACAAAATATCTTGTCCAAAACGAAGTCAAATTTATTATTTTTATAAAAATAATCGAGTTTGGACAAGATATTTTGCAAAGATTGTGTATCATCATACTGGCAAATTTAGACCAAGTTTACACCGCTCCCCCAAAGTAGACTTTACCTTTTCGCCGCCGAATATGCAATGGAATTTATTAGCCAGCTACCTTTTCACGTTATTATGTCAGAAGATTAGGACTCTCTCTCTCTCTCAAAATTTCCTCAGCTTAATACCTCCAAACTAAATACTTAATGGGGAGAAATATGATATCGGCGACGATAGTATGACATGTAAGCGGAACTATCCGGCTTGATACGGGATCCTGCAGATTTCTCAGGCTACGCTAAACTTTTACACAATTTTTATCAATTTGTTGGGACAATACGTACCTATACTTCTTATATGCCAGTTCGCAACGCATGCGATGAAATTCATGCCGCAAATGAAGCATTCGGTCACTATTATAGAGCACACTGAAGCTAAATATTTGTTTTAATTTTCACAGTAAAAACTAAACTATTCTGGAGCCATGTTTTCTTGCATATATATTCCTCATCACAAGTTTTCTTTTTTCCAAACCACATCCGTTCGATGGCTTAGTTCCACGATAGTCTATAGATGTCAGTTGATGACAAAACTGTAGTCCATGGACTTGGTGTTAATCTAACATAATTGATGATAAAAAAAACAACGACGTATTATAAGTTAGCCATGCACGGAGAAAATAAAACATGCAAATCAACATGGCTTGACCAGTTAGTTCGGGGCAAAGATCCATTGGCTTCATTAGCCACGGTACCCCAACTGTTTTCCGTCTATCATGAATTGCACAATCACCGCAAAACACTTCTGGTCTTTGAGTTGGTGACTGACTCGATAAGCCGGTACATCCATCGGTCAAGCATTCCTGTATGACATATATTGGTAAGAGCTTTGTAACAAACAGTAAATTATAACAAATTAACAATGGATTTATTTTCTAAGTTCTGCTGTTAGTACAGCCTTGCATGCAATGCAACCGATGCTGTCAGTGAAAAAGAGTCAGAAAAAATGCAAAATGCACAAAGATAGACCAGAAGGATGCAAACTAACCTGTCATGGCAAATGTGCCACCAAGAACTGCACACAGACGAGTTATAAAATGAAGGAAGTTCCTTCTTTCCTCTTTGATGGTGACTGTAATTGGTGAGAGATCATACAGGAAGTAAACCGCTACATGAAAAAAAAAAAATAGGTTAGCTTTGAGAATTGATGAAGATACCATACTTGACAAGGAAGGGGGGGGGAAAATTACCTGGCCAGGCCCTGTCAGTTGGGCGAATGGGAAGAAAATACTCCGTGACAGAAAACTGATTTGTTGGCAATACTTTCTTTGATAGATATTTGTACTCAGTCGGAACAACCTGTATATCAATTGGACAAAAAGTAGAGAGCTTTCTCACAAACAATTACAAATTGCATAGGAAAATGAACTAGTAAGTATCCACTCTACAGATGTTGGGGTGTACTTGATCTTGGAAATATCAATTTTCGTTTTGCCTCCATTGATGAGCTCATATCGTAATGTGAATGTGAACGTTTGCGAAACTACCTAATTCCCTTCAGGCTTTATTTGCTATATTCCCAAAATGTTGTGACTTGGAAGCTTTTTCATATACATGCTTGATTACAAAGGCTAGATGAATGGCAACTCACCTTGATATAGTATTTGAAGGTTCCACTTGTGTCATGAAGTATCCTTGAAGTTTCATCCAGTGGGTTATGAATTCCTGGATACTTTGGGCCAAACGACAGCTCGTGGATAACATGACTGACGTTCACATGGCTTGACCCTTCAAAAATCTGCAAAAAAAAAAGATACATATTGGTAACCTATATTAAATAATCAGTTGAAAAATGCATTGATAATGTCAATTGAAGTACAAGATTGCACAGGGGCCCCCTCTGTTAAGGGTGCGAGAAAGCAAGTCTGCCCGTTCACATAAATAAAAACATCAAAATCAATAAAAACTGTGATTTCTCAGATGAAACTATTTATATCCATATAAAAACTGACAGACATTGCAAGGAAAAATAGGTTCTAATTTGTAAAAATAGCTGCAAAGTAGCATATAACAAAGAAGAAAAGACCAGAGATACTTCATGTTGTTTTCATATCCGTGGAAAGACTGGAAAAGGCACAATGCCAACGAAGAGCCTCAGAAGAAATCATGGTTATTTCAATATCATGTGATGGTCATAATAAGCCGATGTTCAAGGGATGAAAATATTTTGTTCCAATGGCAGTTTCTGGTAGTTTTTTCCTAGCTCATTTGTTATTTTTATCTCTCCTTTTTATTCTCATTTAAATTTATTAGTGTGTTTTCTAATATCAAATAATCACTAGCATTGTAATTAAGTTTTTTGGCAGCTTAGACTTTAATCTTATATGAAGAAAGTACACATACTTTATAATCAAAATATGTAAAGGGTACAATAACATTTAAGCATCTAGAATTTTGGATTACTGACCTTTTCAGCAACAAAGATGTTCAAACCATGCACTGAGATATGGAAGTTACCAGCCACCCTCTGCACATCCAACATCCCATAGACCTGTGAAAATTTTGGGCACAGTTTTATTAGCAATGCCATAAAATGCAACTCACAATCACAACCTGCAATCCATTCTGTAAATTAAATAAGAACCGGTAGATGAATAACATACTCGGCACCCTTCACCATTTGCAAGTGCTTGTTTGACGCTCTTGATCATTTTCTCTGCTTCTTCGTCAAAGGTTTGTGCATGTTTCTTCTGTTCATCGTGATGCTCATTGCCATGGTCTGTTCATATCCAACCATCATATGAGATATTCCGAGTTTCCAACTGAAACATCTTTGGTCAATCAACTTAGTCATTGTTATTGTATACAGGTTTTCCCATGATAATCAAGACAGAAAATGAGCTTCTCTGTCAGTTATAGATTACCAAAAAGGTGCCAGTTTTTTCCCTTTTAGAAAAGGAAACAGCTAGGACTTCCAGCTTCTATGGAGGTAGGCACTCGGTTGAAGCCCGAATCGCCAGGGTAACAAATAACACCGCATGCTAACTGAACATATTTACAGCAGAAAAATGTACTTAAGTTGCAGCTACACTTTTCCTACATCTATTTATATCTATAACTAATATTAAAGATAGAACAAACTCTTCCAACCATCTTTTTTTACTTCCCACAATGCCCTTACACCCCTCCCTGCCCCATATGTGACCCGGACTCACCATCCATGCTCATAGAAGTTACAACAGCGCATGTCCAGCAACAGTACGAAGTCCAATTCCAAGACAAATTGCAATAGATGACATAATCATTGAATAAACCTCCAAGCTGCAAATCACCCATATGACTATGTAACAAATTGTACGTTCTGTTGCTATGCACGCGTATGTTTGCTAGTTGGGTAAAATAAGAAAAGGACACACATGCTGCAGATAAAAAGCATTTCAATATGGTAATTATCACTATTCTATGTTTTTTTGTCCTTGCAGCAAGAAGAGTATACCATGATCATGATGTGCCCCATGCTCCTTTTCAACTAGGTCAGACAAGTACTCTGTACCGATGATATGGCCATATTTATCCAAGCGAAGCTGTATTACACAAATATAAAGGAAGAGAGAAAATATTAGACATTAGAGGAAGGCAACTAGAACATTTTTTACAAAACAAAATACAATTTTTGGTGGGATTGGGAAAACTATTAAACGTGGAAATAGATATGAAGAGTATTGTTAAAGTACATATCCCTCTGCATTTGTACATTAACATATAAAAACTACTTGCCATCATAATCTATCAGTTGCCAGCTTCTACCAGGTGAGCATACTCAATAATACTCACAGATGCAATGTTTTTTCGTTAGTCCAGCTACTGTATTAATTTTAAAAAATAATACATGCGCTGAAAGGGATGGAATTTTTCAAAGGGACATGTTACCTTCCAAATATTTGTATGCAAATCAACTTCATGTTTCCCAGACATGTCAATTGCATCCACACTCAATACTAAACAATTAAGACACAGAGACAGATATATCAAAAATAATGAAAGACTTGTCACAAAATACTTATGGTTGATCTACTGAACTTTCAGTAACTGACCTTCACATGGCAAAGAAGGAAATGACATATTGATATGAATTGGCAGAGTTTCTCCTCGTTTCAGATCTACAGACATCTGCAGACAGTATCAACTGGTGAAGGGTTCATGATACAGATGTTGGGAAGGATAACTCAATGAAAAACAAAATGGCTTTCCATAATCTCATCAATGATAATTAATAGAAACTACAACATCAAAAACACATGGGAGTTGAACAATCAAATTTATTTATAATCATGTTTCATATCAAATAAATGAACTGCCATCAAAAGAATTATTCGATCAGGTTGCTTGTTGATGCTTGAACTCAAGCCCCCACATGCCAACCAGAATTATCTTGAAAAAAGAAATGGAAGCATTTACTTTGGATAAGGCCCAATCTTCTACAGGCATATTCACAGTGCGTGGGGGAAAAAAACTAAAAGATATTTGAAGGGGAGACAAAAGTCTCTGTGAATATTACATTGAAAAGTTGCATGTAGTGGTCAAACATGAAAATATAAGCTGTGACCGATCATACCTGATGCACGGTGTAGGTGGTAAGATAAAACGTCAGCTCATGCACGAACAGTGTAAGCATTATAAGCATCCCAAGAATTGTCACTGCCAAGATATCGATGATGTGCAGATTAAAGACAGACCACGAAACTATATACTCAAGCAATCATTTGCAACAATTACACAACAATAGGTTCCCCATAGATCATACCAACAGCGCCAGAGTAAGTCTTCTTCAACAAGTGCTCCTCCGCATGTGGAAACGCATTGAGGCTCTTCAGAGACGGTATCCTCGCCATCTTCCAGCTGCCATAGAACCAGAGGCGGATCCAGTAAACGACATGGGTGTCAGCATGTACACCCGATAATTTTGCAAAAGAATTGAAGTTTAGTAGGCAGAATACATGCACATGCGCTTGTAATCAGATCAGATCCGAGCACGAATGGTAGCTTAGGGTTTGGGTGCTCGGTTTCGCACAGCGGGAAGGGAAGATAAGAGGCGGACGTACCTTGCGGTGCTCGTCGCCGGCGAAGGGCCCTAAGAAGACCTGGGCACCTGGCGTGGGGCGGCAGCGCCGGTCGCCGAGTCGTCGCCAAGAGAGAGAAGAGGCGCACGCTGGGGCTAATGGAAGAAGGAAAGGCAAAGGGTTGCAGCAGGCAGGTACACCGAGGCCACGGGCTCACGGCCGGAAGCTGCAGCAGACTTGTCTGATCTAAAAATACCCCGGGCCCTGTTCTCTTTGCCTCAAAATTACAGATTTTTTCACTCTCTCTTCATCATATTAATTTTTAGCTATATATATATATATATATATATAAATATAATATAAAAAATAATTAATTATATAGTTTTAAATATAAATAACGAGATGAATCTTTTAAACCTCTAGAAGAAGATTGATAGCCAGAGATCGCTGGTTTCTGCAATTCTGAAGGAAATTAAAGACTGAAGATGCTATTTTTCCCTGGCTTCTCTTTGCTATATGCTAATAGAAAATGTAATCGAGTTGCTCATGTTTTAGCCAAGCAAGTCTCAGATGACAAAAGAGTGGGTGAGTGGCAATCAGCACTGACTGAAGAATGTAAAAATTTGTTATTTTTAATATCTTGAAGTCAAATGAAAAAAAATAGAGATGAATCTTTTAAAGGTTAGTCTATAATTGGATAATATTTATCAAATACAAACAAAATACTAAAGTATTAAATTTTTTAACTTTTATAATTTCATGAAAAATTAGGACCCGGGTTAATTAGACCCATGGGTGCCATTATAAATTAACGATTTATTTAGTTTAGTCGGCGATGTCATTATACTTTCGAATTTTTTTATAATACTAACAAAATATATAGTTAGCCTAGGGCTTAATAGGATTAATATGATACTCATACCAATAAGTTGCAACTTCTTTTCGAAATGCTCATCTCGAAAGAAAAGGTTTTTTCAACAATTTCAGGATGGGTGACCAAGAGGATGGGTGACCGATCGGGGATTAATTAGACCCATGGGTGAGGACAAATTGGACGATTCTAAGACTAGTGTTGGTCTTCTGCCGGCGATGTCATTATACTTTCTTTGTTTTTTATAATACTAACAAAATATATTCATAGTGTACATTGCAACGAGAGATATCTCTAGCTCTTATTCCTACCAGTTATACTATGCGAAGAGCACTTCAAACATTTCAGTGTGGATCTAGCTATTTGTCTTTATTCGTGCAAAACACTTGTACACTTGTAATGTCCAAAGAGCACTTTAAACATTGTGCACCAACCCTAGGAGTCACCCTGGGCATGAAATACCCAAAACCGAATGCCGAACCGAAAATATCAAGAACCGAACTGAAAATATCGAAACCGAAATTTTCGGTACCATGTTCGGTTCCTAATTCCTAGAAACCGAATTTATCGAGGAATATTCGGTTCTTTACCTTGGTTTACCAAATTTACCAAAATATGCTGAGCATGAGTGATGTTATATTATTAATTTTACTATTGTTGACTATTATATTATGTATTTGTGGTAGTCTACTCTTATAGTCTTGTGAACTTTTATATGTATATATACTTGGCACTATAATACTCTATAAAAATATATCAAAATTGGCTTTTAAACATGTAATTATATGTCTTTGTGATCAGTTAGGTATTTTTCAGTAAATACCGGAACCGAACCGAAAATACCGAAATTGAATTTCCTCGGCACTAAATTTTTGAAGGAACCGATCGGTACCTATTTTTCAAGGAATCGAATTTACCGAGAACCAAAACACCGAACTGATCGGTTCGGTAAATACCGAATGTCTAGGGTGACCTAGGAGTGTATACATGTATACAGGCGTAGACTTGGGAGAAAGAAATAGAAAAATAGGAAAGAAAATAGAAATAGAAATGGAAAAGAGGAAGGAGCCCGCACAGAAGCCGGCCCAGCACAGCGTCGCGCAGCCCTTCCGGCGCGCGACGCAAGCCGGCCCACCCGGCCTGTGTCCACGCGAGTCCGCGGCCCAAGGAAAGCACATGCCCCGCTTCCTCTCACGGTCTCACCGTTGCTGATGAGTGGATCCCGCAAGGCCCATTTGTCGTTCCCAACCTTTTCCTCCCTCTCTCTGCTTTTCTCCCCACACGCTCGCCGACGAGAATCCGAAGGGCTGCTTGCCCGTCGCCGCCGTCGCCGCCTCGTCCCGCGGATGGCAGCCACGCCCGTGATCCGAGGCACCGCCCCGCCGACGCCAGCGGGAGTGCTGACACGCGTCGTCGCTGCCCCCACTGCGCTGACGTCGAAACGCCGAGCCTTGGCCGTTCTGGCCACTAATGCCAGTACGCAGAGCCGCTGGAGCTCTGGGATGCCGCTGCCGCATGCGCGCAAGACATGGACTGGCACTGCCGCGTCGAGCCGCCGTTCCGGCTAGATGAGGACGGTAGAGACCTCTGGACCCCCACGGCAGGCTCCGCCCTAGAGGACTGTAGAGGAGCCCCGCGGTAGCTCAATTGCATGGACTACCCTTTGTTTGTTCCAAGGTCCTCCACTGCGTAGCAGACTGCCGATGTAGTTTGCATTGCATATCGAAATGTGCATAGACGAAGAATGAACCAGCATTTCGAAACCGCCATCTGAATTTTGGAACCTTTTCTGCCATATAAAAACCTGACCCTTCTTCGCTGAAAAGTGTTGACAACGCCTTCAGAGCAGTCGTGTCGTGTGTTACGATATGATTTTATGACTGATTGCCCATTGCTGTTGTAGTACCACACATGTTAGCACACGTGGCCATCTATCAGTTTACGACGAATATCTCATACATTTAGCATTCACATAAACATAATGATCGATCAAGTTGGCGTCAATTTATTTCAACGAAATATCGCTGTCGGTCTCGGTCGTTTCCCTTAGCGGTATTATCTTGACAGACAGGAACCCAGTTCACCGCCATGCGTGGAGAAGTTCAGAGCACATGATTGATGGAATCATTTTCGGTTTCGACATGCCAAAATCATTTCGGTAATATACTAGTTGTAGATATAATATCCAA